>JACEEZ010013569.1:452500-488714 GCA_016584305.1 Chionoecetes opilio
TCACAGATAGCGTAGTAGTGGTTGGGGCAGACAGGCTTGTTACAGGTGACACACCTGAACCGTGTCTTCTTATCAAGCTTGTTTGGACAAGCACAGCACCGCGCCTTTGGCTCTTTTGACAACTCTGCTGAATTCTTTCTAGGGCCACCCATTCCAGTGGGGTTGATCCCGCACACTTGGGCTATTACAGCCCTCACCTGCCGGTGCTGAGTCGGGGCGCTGAGGCGGGTCTCCGCTGAGGGCTTTATAAGGTCCAAGGCCAACTGCTTCATATATCTTTTCCTGGTCAGGAGTGTGTTCCCATCACGGATCACGTTGTGTTTGTGGATGATCCACGAGTTTATTAGAGCTGCATTCAGGATGCCGTAGAAGAGGCACAGCGGCCACCTCTTTGTTTTCCTGCTGCAGCTGTACTGTGCACACATTTGGTCAAAGGTGTCCACACCACCTTTTGTCTTGTTGTAGAAATCGATCATCTCTGACTTCCCAGTCCCTGTTATGGATGGCTGCGTGTGCATAGAGGACATTAGGAGAACAGTCTTCTTGGTAGTAGCTGTGTCTGGAACGTAGGAGACCAAAGTTATGTCATTGGTGAAGAGGAATGCACTAGTTCCTGGTACCCTGTTGCTTTTTTCCTTCATCATGATTGGAATCTCTTTCTTATTCCCCTTCACAGTTCCCACCAGCGTCATCCCACAGTTATGGAGCAGATCTTGGATGAGGGGCACTAAGGTGAGCCAGTTGTCAACAGTAACATTACGGTTGGTGTGGTGGTAGGGCCGTGTCAGGTCACGAGTAAATGTGTGGCCAAGATTTTCCCCAAATCAGGCATGGGTTCCCTGCTTCCCCAAATAAGGAATGCCTGTGAGAAGGTAGTTGGTGGTCACGTCATTGGCCAATACAAGTTTGAGCCCATACTTAGCTGGCTTGTTCGGAATGAGTATCCTGAAGGAACATTTACCCCTGTAGGCAAACAGCTGTTCATCCACAGTAATGTATTCATGTGGAATAAAATGTTTTTCACAGGAGCCAATAAGCATGTCCCACACACTCCTAATGGGAGCTAATTTATCAGTGTCGCGCCTCACTGTCCGCGTACGCACGTTGTCAAAGCGCAGGCAGGTTAGCAGGAAGGTAAATCGGCACTCCGACATGGCAGTCCTGTAGAAGGCCGACCCTGTAATAGGGCTCCACACTTCCTTGGTGGACCGGTGGTTGTCGTGCCTGTAATCACTAAAAATTAAAACACCAAGCAAGGCTCGTATCTCTGTTGCTGTGGTCCTCTGAATGGTTGCAGTTTTCCTAGTAAACTTTGCTGCAATCTCATCTATTTTCTGGTTTGTCCATTGTACAACCTGTGCTACAAGTTCGTCACTTATAAAGAGACAGAAGCACTCTTGTAAGGTTTTAGCCTGCGCAGCTTCTTGTGTGGGGCCAGGAGTAAATGGTCCAATAATATTTCTTGCTGCTGTCCTTGTCGCTGCTACCACCTGAGGCCTTGTTTTCCAAACGTACCCCTGCCTACTCGTCATTGTGGCATGGTTGAATTTTACAAACAGGTCGTCATCATCTCTACCAGCACAGTCACGTCGTCGTCGTCGTTCCCGGTTGGCAGCAGGAGTAGCAGCAGGAGTAGCAGCAGGAGGGTCGTCGGGTTAGTTGCTACGAGTTAGTAGCCTGTGGGTCAGCAGAAGGGCCAGCAGCAGGGGTGATCACAGCAGGGATAGCAGCAGGGGTGGTCACAGCAGGGTCAGCAGAAGTAGAAGGTGCAGCAACAGGGAAGGCAGCATCGGGAGAGGTGGTAGGCGAGCGGCTTGGTGGACGGCGTGCCCGCTTGGCACGACCGCGATACTCCTTTGCCTCCCTACGACGGCCTGTTCTCACACCTGCCTCGTGGTCACTATCTGAATCACTTTCACTAGACATGTCTTGTGGTCGTAAAACAAAGTCAGCATCGCGGTCACTATCGTATATCTCTTCACATTCAAGTTCGTCACTGTCTTCGTCACTACTTTCACCAGTAGCCGTGAACAAAATACCTTCTATCTCTTCCTGAGACACATTTTCACGTCAGGAAGCCATGACGAACACTATAGTTATACATTGTAAATTTGCTGTAAGTTTATCACTTCCTTAAAGGGAAAATAATTAATCACTATAGCCACACTTATTGCAGTATAAAGCAATAGATGTTGGGATAGAGAGAGATCATGCATGAGTGAGAGGACAGTGGAATGTGAGAATGAGGTGGATAGATGTGTGGAAATGGAAGACTTCTGCCGTGGCCTCCCCGTAGAGGGAGTTGTAAGGAACCGCTGTTAGCGTAGACTAGACAATGACCAAAAAAAGAATAAATGTCTCCTCTGTTCCCATTAATTAAATGAAAGTGCTGCTATATAGTCGTATAAGTGATGTACTTCAGTTGCTGATAGCCTGGAGTCGACGGGCGAGGAGAGGTAAACAAACCAGATTCATAGGGCGCCAAACGCTGTCTTCTAAAAAATATTTTAGAAGCTTCATAATCTGCAGGAGATGCATGTATAACACTCATATTTTGCCAAACAGAATTTTGGCAATACCGATAATTTGTCTCAGCATTGGCATTTGCATAGTATTCGTAAATATCATTAGACCTAAGTGTCGGACAGGGTCCTGGGTGTCTAACATTTCCAATACTATTTTCGTTAGTTTTTAGACCACTAAGACTAACCCCCCACCCCCCCCCCCGGAAAAAGTTTAAAAGAACGGAATGCCTGTCTAAATCCACGGTTAGTCTTAGGTTAGCCTAAGTCCATATTTAAAGATTCGGCCGATAGTATAACCAAGCAGCCCTACTTACCCTTCCTGAGCCTAATGGGTTTACCATTATGTGGTAGGCTACAATATAATGTGGGGTCTACCACACATTAATTGCACAAGGCAAAACTTGCATGATAGCTAATAGGAATAATAACACTCAACCATAAAAATGTCTACTAAACACGGAAATCCCCTGGTAATGGATGCCAGTACTAAGATATGATGCATGATGGATATAGGTTATATATAGCGATGTAGTAAACGTATGACATAGCTGCTACAGGTCTTAATTACAATATTGTGTTGCTGGATTTTTTCTCCGT
Source organism: Chionoecetes opilio (assembly GCA_016584305.1). Taxonomy (NCBI): domain Eukaryota; kingdom Metazoa; phylum Arthropoda; class Malacostraca; order Decapoda; family Majidae; genus Chionoecetes; species Chionoecetes opilio. The sequence goes on from JACEEZ010013569.1 coordinate 455,623, forward strand.
CCAAAGATTTATAAACCTGACTCTCATCACACACAGAATGATGACCATGGTTCACCTTTCATAAGCCAGTAATGAGGTTATTAACTGAGGTCAAATTAATAACCCTTTGGTGTGTCTGGGGGGGGGGGTCAAGTTTGTAGGACAGTTGGACCGCCCACTCGATCCCCTAGCCAATAGGAGCCACGAATGGGCCGGAGCCAGTCTTGATCTGTTTTCGCGAGCATCAGTGCAGCCTGGGCCAGCCTAGGCCGTCCTAGACCAGCCTGGCAAGCGTCGCGAAAACGCGCTTCATGCTGTCGTTTTGAGCTTCAAGCTGTACTTCAGGCTTGTATCATCCAGTCGGCTACGTAGTTTATTTGTTATGAAGTTCATACCAGAAAACACTTGCTCATACAGGTATGTTGATCCAAAAATGGACAGAATGCCAAAAGCATATATTTTCATGGGTGTGTAGGTGACTGGGAAGAAATTCCACACTTCAAACACAATATTATTAGTTAGGGGCCAAAACTGAGAAGTGTCTTTAAAATCGCCTTTCGTGGTAGCCATGCGGTAACAGCTTCATAATATACCAACTGAAAGGATATTTTGTCTACTTTTCAAATCTGGCAATGAAAATTTCGAAATCGTGTAGCTTCATGGTGATTTTTTGGTTACCATGACAACCACATTACATATTTCAGACCAACATGTTTAGTCTAGTAGTCCAGTGGACCCCACGTGCACCCCTTGGACAATCTAATGAGACCTACTTTTTTAGATGCACAAATATGTCTAGAAAACAAAAATCAATGTTAACACTGTCAACTAATGTCCCATGGGGTTCGTATGGCGGCCATCGTCGATCGCGAAATACTTGACTTTCTCGAAATTACCAAAATGTTCATAAAATCACAAATAATGTAGTTAAAAATTTTATTTTGGTGCCCACGTGACAAGAATAACATGGCCTATTGTAATAAGAACAATTAATGCAGTAATTGGTACAAGTTTAGTCATGGAACAGCATAAACCTAAAAAAAGGCGGAAAAATTACTTCGGTTTCGCCGACAACTTTCAACATAAATGACAATAAATTCACTAATATACAACATACTGGTCAGTTTAACATATCAAAATCATCGTCTATTATTCCCCCATCTAATGCAGTCAAAAACAATTGACATACATATATGATTATCATACACTAATTGTTACCAATGTAACCCACCCCCCTAGTGAAACTTTACTTACATCAAATACATACATTCGATAAAACTTAGTCTATATGAAATTTTACCAGTTAATCATGGGCAACTAGATAATACAACTTAGTATTGTTCAGTTGCCATTTGTAAACACTGTTTTGCTCCATGTCATGTCATATATGCATATATATATTGTATATATATGTTTGCTTCTCATACAATATTGTATTGCTCATGTGTATCGCTAACCTCTATACGATGTCAATTAACACTACTTTCCTTCTCCTTAGATGCATCGGTGATAGTGATAGTGTAAATGGTATGTCAGTGACCTAACATCCTGTATGGTACATCCGTAGTTCTTTCTGGTGGTGGAATATAACTGAACTAAACCATGGCTAGCACGAGGAAACGAAAAAGCGACAAAATATCAGCCAGATCTGAAAACCCTAAATGCCCATCATGTATCGTACACGCAATAGACATCCGAGACTATGGTCCCTTGACATCTTTCAGAAATGTGAGAGGAAACCCAGATGAAAAATAAGCATATCTACATGAAATCCGTGAAAATCGAATGGCTGAACCTCTCAATTCACCTCGCCGTATGGAAGCAGTGTGTACTCAGATACTAGAGACTCTCGAAGGCGTTGACTTGGAGATGATAGGATACCACAGACCATGTTACCAGTGCTTCAAAGCAAACTTACATCGCTTGAATGATTCGACCGTAGCATCTATGTCCACGAAGCATCACTCTCCGCGCAAACTGTCATCTGCTGAGAGTTCCCAACTATTCCCACCTGAATGTATGTTCTGCAAGAAGTTTGAAATAAAGGTATCTGGAAAAACCGAAACACCCATCAAATTCCTATCATGGAAACACAAAGAGCCTGCTCGGAAAAGCATCGAGTCCCAGGCCCTTGAACTGGGAAAGACTCGTCTATACCGACAGGTGAAAGGAAAGGACTTATTTGCCGTTGAAGCACAGTTCCATTCCGAATGCAGAATGTCCTTCACCACGGAATATCGAAATCACATCCGGGCACAGGAGCGAGAGGAGAACCGTAACGTAGACACTGATCAGCCCATAGGGCTGCTGCCCATAACGCAGCCTTCAACTTGGGGTCAGGATTTGACTCTGTTAGTTGTAATTATACCAAATGTCAATTACTCACTTCTACTGACAGCGTACCTAGCTGCCCTACATCACTTGTTAAAGTTTATTAGAAAGGAAACATTGTTTTCTGAATTTTCTCGAATGTTTGTATTTGACAACATAAAGTTTCACTAGGAGGACGAGTAACATTGGTAACAACTAATGTATGATAGTCATATATGTATGTCAATTGTTTGACTGCATTAGATGGGGGAATAATAGACGATGATTTTGAATGTTAAACTGACCAGTATGTTGTATATTAGTGAAGTTATTGTCATTTATGTTGAAAGTTGTCGGCGAAACCGAAGAAATTTTACCCCCTTTTTTTAGGTTTTTGCTGTTCCATGACTAAGCTTGTACCAATTACTGCATTAATTGTTCTTATTACAATAGGCCATGTTATTCTTGTCACGTGGGCACCAAAATTAAATTTTTAACTACATTATTTGTGATTTTATGGACATTTTGGTAATTCTGAGAAAGTCAAATATTTCGCGATCGACGATGGCCGCCATACGAACCCCATGGGACATTAGTTGACAGTGTTAACATTAATTTTTGTTTTCTAGACATATTTGTGCATCTAAAAAAGTAGGTCTCATTAAATTGTCTAGCGGGTGCACGTGGGCACGTCCACTGGACTACTAGACTAAACACGTAATATATATTACAACCATGGCACGCCACTACCACACCCTTACCACCCACATGACACCACCACCAAACTAACATAATTATCATACTACCACGATAATCACACCACATACCAGAAACAGACAAAACATCACAAGCCAGCATTAATATTTTGTAGAACACCCGTCTAGTTCGATAACCTTTCGTAGCCTTCGTGGCATTGACTCGACAAGTTGGGAAACGTTGGGTTGTGCTCGAAGGTTCTCCCATAACACTTTTACGTCACCGAGTAACTCCATCCGATCCCGTCCGTTGTATCCAATCCACTGTTTACTCATATGGGCCCACACGTGTTCAATCGGGTTGAGGTCCGGCGATCGTGGAGGCCAGTCAAGAAGTGTCACTTCTGGATGTGCCACCAACCAGTCCCTTACAACCCGGCCAGTGTGAATTGGGCTGTTATCTTGGGCCAGATAAACATGAAATGCATCTTCCTCCGTGAATAATACCTTCACAGATGGCAAGAACACATCCTCCAGGATGTCAATATAGTCTGCAGAGGTGAGACGCCCAGATATCTCGACCAGCTCACCTACGCCACTCCAAGCCATCCAGTTCCAGACTCCACCCGCGATACGACCACTCCTATTGTTTGCAACAATATTCCCTTTCGTCGTATCTGTAATATAAATGCAGAGGATATTAGAGTGTATGCTATAACCCACATGAGAAGCTAATTTATTTCCACGTAATTGGGGGAGGGGGGAAGGTAAAAGGCATTGATACGTGCCTAGTTTGAGACAATAATTCAACCATTTTTCATATGTAGAAAAACTAATGAAGTGATTGTCAGCATACTCTCTTGCAAATGCTAACCGAATCTCCTTGCATCTTGCCGTCAAGAGAGGTTTGATAGCTGGGGTTCGAGCAAACAATCCAGACGCCCTAAGTCGACGCGCAGTTGTTCGTATGCTGCATGGTAGCTGCAGCTCATCCCTAACTGCATGAGCACTGCGTAATGGTTGAGCTTCCATGGTTGCTGTTATTGCTTGGTCTTGCATCTCTGTTGTGACCCTAGGGCGACCTGAACGGTGACGGTTCTCTGTTGTCCGTTCCTCCTCATGTCGCTTTATCCACCTTGTCACTGTTTTCTTATTGATACCGAATACTTGTGCAATGTATTAACTATTTTCTCCTTTTTCATAAAGGGAGATCATACCACCTCTCATCTCCTTTGTGGTTGGATGCATGTGACTAGCTCTCTCCATACTCCTGCCGGTGGTGATGTATGTGGCTTTCAATGGCTCAGGTGTAAAGATGAAATGTCCTAGCGATCATTGCTGGGCCGAATATACCTCGCATTCCACATCGAATAATATGAAACCTTAACGCAGTAAATCTATTGAACCTTTGAAACACCCTTGGATTGTTTTAGACATTGACTCATCGGCGGCAGATATGAAGCTTTGAACCCTTATCTGAACAGTAGCTTAAGGTATTCAGGCTTGCCAACCACGAGCATGTAACTGCGTTAGGGTTTTCATAATGTTTCAAGAGTTACATTTCATATTCGGACAAAACCGGGACACGACTTTTGTCTTAGACTGTACATTCCACACATTTTCTCTAATCCTAAAGCCCGTCAACCTTGGTTTAACTCTGCTTGTTCTCATGGTGTCCGAGATAGAGAGGTGGCTCACAAACAGTACCGTAAGCATCCATCTCCTGAAACTCATGCCCTTTATATTTCTGCCCGTAATCATGCCAAATCTTTACTTCAACTTACCAAAAACTCTTTCATTCATAGAAAATGTAAAAATCTTTCTGAATCAAATTCCTCTCGTGACTCTGGCATCTAGCAAATAACATCTCTAACAATGTTTCTTCTTCATCTTTCCCTCCTATGCTTCACCCAGATGGCTCCACAGCTGTCTCATCTATTTCTAAAGCTGAACTCTTCGCTCAAACCTTTGCTAAAAATTCCACTCTGGTTGATGAAGGGCTTGTTCCTCCTTCTCCTCCACCCTCTGACTATATTATGCCTGTCATTAAGATCCTTCGTAAGGATGTTTTCTTTGCCCTTTCTGGCCTAGATCCTCGGAAGGCTTACGGTCCTGACGGTGTCACTCCTATTGTTCTCAAAAACTGTGCTTCTGTGCTTGCACCCTGCCTGGTCAAACTTTTCCGTCTTTATCTATCTACTTCCACCTTTCCTTCTTGCTGGAAGTTTGCTCACATCCAACCTGTTCCTAAGAAGGGTGACCGTTCTAATCCTTCAAACTACCGTCCTATAGCTTTGACTTCCTCCCTCTCTAAAGTTTTTTATTCTATACTCAATAAGAAGATTCTTAAACATCTATCTGCTCACAATCTTCTATCTGATCGTCAGTACGGTTTCCGTAAAGGGCGATCTACTGGCGATCTTCTAGCTTTCCTAACTGAATCTTGGTCATCCTCCTTTAGGGGTTTCGGTGAAACTTTTGCTGTTGCCCTTGACATATCAAAAGCTTTTGATAGTCTGGCACAAATCTTTAATTTCCAAACTACCCTCATTCGGTTTCTATCATCCTCTCTGTAACTTCATCTTAAGTTTCCTTTCAAACCGTTCTATTGCAGCTACTGTAGACGGACATTGTTCTTCTCCTAAATCTATCAATAGTGGTGTTCCCCAGGGTTCTGTCCTATCACCCACTCTCTTTCTATTATTCATTAATGATCTTCTATGTCTAACTCAAAGCCCTATCCACTCCTACGCTGATGATTCTACCCTGCATTTTTCAACATCGTTTAGTAGACGTCCAAATCAACAGAAACTAAGTTATTCACGGAGAGATGCCACCGAGCGCCTAAGTTCTGATCTTTCTATAATTTCTGATTGGGGCAAAGCAAACCTTGTTTTGTTCAATGCCTCAAAAACCCAATTTCTTCACCTATCTACTCGACAAAACCTACCAGATAACTATCCCCTCTTCTTCAATGACACTCAACTGTCTCCTTCTTATACAATGAACATTCTAGGACTATCCTTTACTAAAAATCTGAACTGGAAATCTCACATCTCCTCTCTTGCTAAAACAGCTTCTAAGAAGTTAGGTGTCTTGTGGCGTCTGCGTCCTTTTTTTTCTCCCTCCCAATTGCTTGCTCTCTACAGGGGTCTTATCCGCCCATGTATGAGTATGTCTCAACATGTTTGGGGAGGATCCACTCATACAGTTCTCCTAAACAGGTTTGAGTCAAAAGCTTTTCGTCTCATCAACTCCTCTGACTGACTGTCTTCAATCTTTAAATCACCGCCGACATGTTTGCTTCTCTTGCTCTCTTCTACCGTTATTTTCATGCTCACTGCTCTTCTGACTTGCTAACTGCATGCCTCCCCCCCCTCCCGCGGCCTCGCTGCACAAGATTTTCTACTCATTATCACCCTATTCTGTCCATCTTCCCTAAGCAAGATTTAATCAGTTCTTTATCTTTCATCCCTTTCACTGGTAAACTCGGGAAACTCTCTTCCTGTTTCATTTTCCCTTTCCATGACTTAAATTTTTTTCAAAGAAGGTAACAAGACACCCCCCTCCAAAATGGCTCCCCCCTTTTTTTTTTTAAAATATTTTATCTTACTGTCTTTTTTATGGGGGACTGGTAACAAAGGGGGGCGTGTTACCCATTTTTGGCTCTTGGCCAGCCCTTGTGATGTAAAAAAAAAAAAAAAAAAAAAAAAAATTTTACTGTTACGTAATAGGGCCCGGAGGTTCATAAACACAGGTAAAAGCTTATTTATATATATTAATTATATATATATATATATATATATATATATATATATTATATAAAATATATATATATAATATATATTTTATATATAAATTATTCTTAAGAAAATGGAACACTCGGCGACGCGAAGAGCCCCCCCAACCCGTTAGCCCTTATAAAAACCCCCCAAAACATTCAAAACATGGCGGCCCCCAGCAGGCCTGCCCTGCTGTAATTGTGGCAAAAAATACTGCCCCAGCTTCAATGAGATTCACTTTTCCCCGAAGACCTAAAGGGTACGTACGAACTGGATCATATGCAAAGTGATGAAAAAATGAAAAATTTTGAAAAAAAACTAAAAAACCGTAAGGTTCTGCACTTTGGGCCCGCAAGAATAATGATCTATTATCGCAATTTTCCCAGCTCGCAGTACATTATTTAAAACATTAGGTAATATTGGGCTAAAAAATCTTAACAAATTGCAAAAACCCGGGAAAATTTAATTAACGGTTTTAAAAATAACTAAAAAAGGCTTTAAATTAGGCGTGTTACCTGACGGAGCATAAATTTCATTTTACCTGCGCTTAGGTTATTGTGCAGCCCCCAAGTAAGGTTTTAAACGGGGGAAAGTAACTGGAAGGGATTTTACAACATAATTAAATATAAATAAACAGAATATGGGCCCTTTAATCGGCTTTTTCAGGTCAACATTTTATGCGACCCTAACCCTTTTTCTTATTTTACCTTTTCCTTTTTACCCCGGGCTGCTAGGAGGGTGTCTGCAAAGAACATGACAATTTTAATAGACCGGAGATGCCCCACCAGAATATTTAAAAGTTAAGAGTTTTGCAGCAACCTACTTTCCCTTTTTTTGGAGGGGAAAAAGGGAAAAACACATGTCGGGAAGGTATGTGCTTGTTTTATCTAATCTCAATTTAGGTAAGAGGCGGATTTAGTAGAGGGAAAATTTTTTTTTTTAAATTGTAGTGTGAATATTTGGGTTTAAAAATATTTTTCTCTTAAGTTTAGTGGAGGTGCATTGCAAGATTTTTGGCACCCCCAAAAAGTGTTTTCGCATTTATAATTTTTCATTATTTACTGCTGTGCTGCCCACATGATTCCAAATAAGGCCTGTACTTCAATTTAATAAGGGGAGAACAAACTGAAATAAAGATTTTTTGGCCGAGAAAAAAATTGAGAATACAAAATGATTATCCCAATGATAAATTTTTGTGGGGCTTAGGGGGGGAGTTTTATTACTTTTTCCCATAGTGCTTTGATCAAGCCCCTTTGGGTGCAAAAAAAGGCCAGACGGGTGAAAAAAAAAAAGTATGGTCGTTTGCCGGGGGACCCTGGGGTTGACAATGGGTTTCAGCACCCGTATGCAAAAAGGGTGGGAATTTTTTCTATTCTTTAATATTAAGTACTAGTAATTAATCGAATTAGGGCAATAAAAGTCAAGCAATATATTATGTGTGATGGGATGATGTAAAGAGTATCACAAAATTTTCCTACAGCACATTTTTTTTGTTTATCTTTGTTTGTCAGTCTTTTGGCGTGAAAAGCATAGCTCCCTCCCAACATGTGCCCACCCGGTATAACCACTGCCACACTTTTTATAAACAATTGAGATTTTAAAACAGTTGTTTATGAAAATCAAAAATAAAAATAAAAGTAATCTTTCAATAATGTTGTCATGCAGCATAATATCCCCAAATACTCTGATTTCTTTGAGTAATTCGAGACTGAAAGCTGAAGATAACAAGTGATAGATGCTTTTTTAATAACTGGGTTTTGTTATAGAAATATGAACCCCAATGAAGTCATGGTAGCCATGCATAAATGTGCCCTCCCATAGTTTTATGATTACCATGGGGTACCACAACATTAAGTTGGTAGTCTTTGAAGAATTTTACGATCTTATTACAAAATAAGTTTTCATCATTTACATGAGGCGTCGGCATTTTTCTTAGCGTAGTAAGCCCAAATTAATCCAGGCTGAACAATCTCTTAAAGAAAGCTATGGCTAGAAAGCACAAAATATTTTATTATACAACTCTGCCGGGGCCCGAGTTTGACACCCCTGGTTTTAGAGAAAGGGTTCTATACTTTTTGGCTGCGACCCATCCAATTGTTTTTGAAAGGTTGCGCCCCCCCCCCCCCCCTTCCCAAAGATTTTTGACAATTTTTACACATTTACATTCTTTGTTTTTTTCTTTTTAAACACACACCCCCAAACACACACACACACAACACATACCCAGTTTTCCCACACATAGGTAGACAATTTTTGCTCCGATCAAAAAATTTCTAAGTATAATATTGGAAAAACTTTGAATATTTTAAAGATCCCGTAATCAGTGCAATCTAATCCAATATTTTGTTTTGACGCACGAAAAATAAGTCTAACCAAAATAAAGTTTAAAGATTATGTAACTGTAGTTTTTTTAATAACAATATTTAAATTTAAAAGCCTAGGCGGATAATCTTGTTTTTTTTTTTTGATAATAGAAAAGAAAATGCAAAAAAATGAATTTGTGCATTTTGCAATTCTAAAAATCCGCGCCCCCTCAGAAGATTTTCGCGCCCCCAGTTTGAAAACCCCCGGGTTTTTTGATGTACACATAGCATATATACTCTGTGGATTATATTTTTCGGGTTTGATTAAAACGATGACAAGAATAGAGTTTTGAATTTATAAAAAATTAAAAAAAGGAAAAAGAGTTTTTTTTTGGTCATATATATTTCCAACCCAAAATCTGGCAACTTTCCCCGGCCCCAATGACACCACCCTACAGCCAAGGACATTGTTTTTCAGCATAAAGAAATTCACAACCCCCTCATCTCCCGGGATTGACTGCTCTCCAAAAGTCTCGGGAAAACTACGAAAAGGAGTTGCAGACACTGAAGTTTTACCAAACTCAACGGGAGAATCAGGTTCTAACTTTTGGGGTAAATTTTGAACACATTGATTGTACAGATACTTTAAATCCCCCTTCTTTCACATTTAACCATCCCCAAATAACTCATTTCCACTGCTTGAATCTGAGACCTGGTATTTATTCCCCGTCCAAGTCCCTTGTATATGTCAAATGTAGGAAGTAAGCTGTCCCCTTTAAATTTTTACTTTCCCTTTCTCACCGTCCTCTCATCATAAGCAAAAACCATTCCGCTTTCCATTTGGGGGTCATTATTTTTACTTCCATGCTGATGTGATTTTTCCACTCATTAAATTTCCCCAAAAATTATATCACCTTTGAAATCCTTATTTTTTTCCAGCATCTCTCCCATTATTTTCCCTTAGTTCCCTTTTTTTGGACAGCTCCAAAAATATCTTTCATTCTCTCTAAAAATCTCACTCAGATTCCCTTCCAAAATTCTCACCACTTTCATTCAGTTTTTTTTTGATAAACCCTTTCACCTCCCTTTCGCATGTGCTCTTTTTCCCGCTATCCCTTACATCAGTGGGTTTCCAACTCTTTTTTAAGCCATGGACCACTAGGCCAATTTAAAAAAAAATATGGACCAAACCCTTTTTGAATTTAGAGATATGAGAAAAAGGGTTGATTTTAAAAAGTAAAAAAAGGTTGGTTATAAAAATATATCCTGTAAATATGAAATTTAAAAGGAATTTTAGAAATATATCAAATAAATAGATAGCTAACATTTTGGGTTTAATTTTTCATATTTCAATTTCGTGAACGTCCTGTGGACCATAAAAAAGTTATCAGGACCACCAGTTGAGAACCCCTGCCTTTCATGCTCAGGCAAATTTTTCTGTTGGGTTTTACATATGCATCCCCTTTTTATTTATTATTGCTTGACTTCACTGTCCACGGCATGCCATTTTGTTTCCTTATTTTCACCTTTTTGCCCCCCATTTGTTCCTTAAACCCCTTTGTATGCCTTTGAAGACCTAAGCACATTTTAAAAACCCCCTCATTTTTTAATCTTGAATACCACTCAATTATACGCCAATTTTTGCCTGTAATCCCCCCCAAATTTTTCTTATCAAACTTTTCAGCTAACCCTTCCTCTTATCCGGGTGTTTTAGAACATTACGTTGCAATTTTTTTTCTTAATATGCTAGTTATTCATGCTGTCCAACTGCCCCCTAACCCCTTTCCATCAGTTTTTCTCTCCTTTCAGTTCCCATCGGGGGCTATAGAAATTTTTTTAGGCCTTTTGTCATTCTGGGAATTTCCTCTTCTCCCCGTATACCTATGTTTCATCCCTTTTTCAAAAAAGGTTTTGCTAAAAAACCCAAAAAACTTTGCGTGCAGACACCAATTTTCACTATATTCTCATGCCCCCCCAGTACAACCCCACTTTCCCAAAAATTTTTTCTTCTTTAAATCTTTTTTATTTGGCATGAGGCAGAAAATGCAGAGCCTTGTCACGGGTTTTCCCCTTTTTCATTTTTCATGAAACGTTTGCATTGTCCTTGCCTTCCTAATGAAATACAAAACCAGTTTTACCCTTGCACCGTTAAAACCCCAAAATGCAGTGCATTATTATCGGGCCTTTTGTTTTATATGTTAAAGTATCCTTATGTGCCGGCATCTGTAGTAATTTGAAAAATTGGTAAATGGTATGGGCCCTTTTTTTTTACATTTCCAATATTTTTACATAAAAAAAAATGGGAGTGTTTTACGTTGCGTAAATTAGAGGATCATTATATATATATATATATATATATAAATATATATATATATATATATAATATATATATATATATATATATATATATTGTATGTGGTGGTGTGTGTGTGTGTTTGTGGTGTGTGTGTGTGTGTGTGGTGTGTGTGGGTTGTGGTGTAATTTTTCTTTTGGTATAGTCAGGGTAATATACTGTTTTTACAATTATTAGTTTATTACAGTATCTGTTTGGTTTCGGTTTGTGTAGCTGTTCTAAAGAAGAGTCATTCATACTGCAAAACCCCAATTTTCTGCCTATTGAAATATGTCTAGATTATGATTTCCGGCCAATATGTTTTGGTTTCAAATTGAACAGCCCCTGCATGTACTGGAGTAAGTCTAACTGCTTGAAACCAAAAAAATGAAATTTTACACTATGTTCTTCTATCTACCTTTTAAAGAATTATTATATAGCAAAAAAAAGGTGAATAAAGTAAAAGGGGAAAGGGAATAAACGAAAGGGAGGGAAGGGTGCTTAAGTAGAAATACTTAAGACACCCCCAAAAATCTGCTGTGTTTCGATCATCTCCCCGAAAATGGCGCAGCGTCCCTCCTCCCAAAATTTAAACACAAACCCCATCCTTATGTATTTCTTGGGGCCTGGGGTCTAATTTCCAATACTTTCTCGTTTGTTTTAAACCAACAAAGACTAAACCCCCCCCCCGAAAAAGTTAAAAAAAAAGGAAATGCCTGTCTAAATCCCCGGTTAGCTTTGGTTTGCCTAAATCCATATTTAAAGATTCGGCCGATGTATAACCAAGAGCCCCTTACCCTTCCTGAGCCCCAATGGGTTTACCATTATTGGGGAGGCTACAATATAAGTGGGGTCTACCCAGGGCCGGATTATGACTTTTGGGGCCCTAGGCTAAATTAAAATTTTGGGGCCCCCTCAGACGGGCCACCCCCTAACTCCCCGCACCGAATTTGTTTTACTTTTATAGCAAAAAAAAGTGAGTGAAAACAATTATACGCTACATTCACAAATAGTGTTTTATGTGTTTTTGCACGATGTAAACAAACAGGATGGGGCCCCCTGATTTACGCAGGGTCCCCAAAAAAGGGGGCCCTTTTTCTCAAAAAAAGGCCCCCGAATAGAGGCCCTTTTTGAAATAAAGGCCTCAAAAAAGGGGCCCTTTTTCCAAATTTGTAATTTTTTCTAAGTTAAATGAATTATTTAGAAATGCCAAAAAATTTTTTGTAAAACATTTTTTTAAAAAAAATTATATAGGAAATCTTTTTGCAGGGGGCCCCCCGGTTTTTGGGGCCCCCAAACTTGAGGGGCCCTAGGTGACCTATACTAGCCTATAGGATAAACGGGCCCGGGTCTACCCCACATTAATGCACAAGGCAAAATTGCATGAAGCTAAAAAGGAAAAAAACACTCAACCCTAAAAAGCCCACAAACACGGAAAACCCCTGGTAATGGATGCCAGTACTAAAATAGCAGTGGATATAGGTTTTAATATGCATGTAAAACGTATGACATAGCTGCTACAGGTCTTAATTACAATATTGTGTTGCTGGATTTTTTCTCCGTCCAAAGATTTATAAACCTGACTCTCATCACACACAGAATGATGACCATGGTTCACCTTTCATAAGCCAGCAATGAGGTTATTAACTGAGGTCAAATTAATAACCCTTTGGTGTGTCTTGGGGGGGGGGGGGTTAAGTTTGCAGGACGGTTGGACCGCCCACTCGATCCCCCAGCCAATAGGAACCACGAATGGGCCGGAGCCAGTCTTGATATGTTTTCGTGAGCATCAGTGCAGCCTGGGCCAGCCAGCCTAGGCCGTCCTAGACCAGCCTGGCAAACGTCGCGAAAACGCGCTTCATGCTGTCGTTTTGAGCTTCAAGCTGTACTTCAGGCTTGTATCATCCAGTCGGCTACGTAGTTTGTTTGTTATGAAGTTCATACCAGAAAACACTTGCTCGTACAGGTATGTCGATCCAAAAATGTACAGAATGCCAAAAGCATATATTTTCATGGGTGTGTAAGTGACTGGGAAGAAATTCCACACTTCAAACACAATATTATCAGTCTAGGGGTCAAAACTGAGAAGTGTCTTTAAAATCGACTTTCGTGGTACCCATGCGGTAACAGCTTCATAATATACCAACTGAAAGGATATTTTGTCTACTTTTCAAATCTGGCAATGAAAATTTCGAAATCGTGTAGCTTCATGGTGATGTTTTGGTTACCATGACAACCACATTACATATTTCAGACCAACATGTTTAGTCTAGTAGTCCAGTGGACCCCACGTGCACCCCCTGGACAATCTAATGAGACCTACTTTTTTAGATGCATAAATATGTCTAGAAAACAAAAATCGATGTTAACATTGTCAACTAATGTCCCATGGGGTTCGTATGGCGGCCATCGTCGATCGCGAAATACTTGACTTTCTCGAAATTACCAAAATGTCCATAAACTCACAAATAATGTAGTTACAAATTTAATTTTGGTGCCCACGTGACAAGAATAACATGGCCTATTGTAATAAGAACAATTAATGCAGTAATTGGTACAAGTTTAGTCATGGAACAGCAAAAACCTAAAAAAAGGCGGAAAAATTACTTCGGTTTCGCCGACAACTTTCAATATAAATGACAATAAATTCACTAATATACAACATACTGGTCAGTTTAACATATCAACATCATCGTCTATTATTCCCCCATATAATGCAGTCAAACAATTGACATACATATATGATTATCGTACACCAATTGTTACCAATGTAACCCACCCCCTAGTGAAACTTTACTTACATCAAATACATACATTCGATAAAACTTAGTTTTATATGAAATTTTACCAGTTAATCATGGCAACTAGATAATTACAACTTAGTATTGTTCAATTGCCATTGTAAACACTGTTTTGCTCCATATGTCATGTCATATATGTATATACTATATTGTATATATATATATGTTTGTTTCTCATACAATACTTTATTGCTCATGTGTATCGCTAAACTGTATACGATGTCAATTAACACTACTTTCCTTCTCCTTAGATGCATCGGTGATAGTGATAATGTAGATGGTATGTCAGTGACCTAACATTCTGTGTGGTACATCCGTAGTTCTTTCTGGTGGTGGAATATAGCTGAACTAAATCATGGCTAGCACGAGGAAACGAAAAAGCGACAAAATATCAGCCAGATCTGAAAACCCTAAATGCCCATCATGTATCGTACACGCAATAGACATCCGAGACTATGGTCCCTTGACATCTTTCAGAAATGTGAGAGGAAACTCAGATGAAAAATTAGCATATCTACATGAAATCCGTGAAAATCGAATGGCTGAACCTCTCAATTCACCTCGCCGTATGGAAGCAGTGTGTGCTCAGATACCAGAGACTCTCGAAGGCGTTGATTTGGAAATGATAGGATACCACAGACCATGTTACCAGCGCTTCACAGCAAACTTACATCACTTGAATGATTCGACCATAGCATCTATGTCCACGAAGCACCACTCTCCGCGCAAACTGTCATCTGCTGAGAGTTCCCAACTATTCCCACCTGAATATATGTTCTGCAAGAAGTGTGAAATAAAGGTATCTGGAAAAACCGAGAGACCCATCAAATTCCTATCATAGAAACACAAAGAGCCTGCTCGGAAAAGCATCGAGTCCCAGGCCCTTGAACTGGGAAAGACTCGTCTATACCGACAGGTGAAAGGAAAGGACTTATTTGCCGTTGAAGCACAGTTCCATTCCGAATGCAGAATGTCCTTCACCACGGAATATCGAAATCACACCCGGGCACAGGAGCGAGAGGAAAAGCCGTAACGTAAACACTGTCAGGCCTATAGGGCTGCTGCCCATAACGCAGCTTCAACTTGGGTCAGGATTTGACTCTCTGTTATTTGTAATTATACCAAATGTCAATTACTCACCTCTACTGACAGCGTACCTAGCTGCCCTACATCACTTGTTAAAGTTTAATAGAAAGGAAACATTGTTTTCTGAATTTTCTTGAATGTTTGTATTTGACAACATAAAGTTTCACTATAGGGGCGAGTAACATTGGTAACAACTAATGTATGATAGTCATATATGTATGTCAATTGTTTGATTGCATTAGATGGGGGAATAATAGACGATGATTTTGAATGTTAAACTGACCAGTATGTTGTATATTAGTGAAGTTTATTGTCATTTATGTTGAAAGTTGTCGGCGAAACCGAAGTAATTTTTCCACCTTTTTTTAGGTGTTTGCCGTTCCATGACTAAACTTGTACCAATTACTGCATTAATTGTTCTTATTACAATAGGCCATGTTATTCTTGTCACGTGGGCACCAAAATTAAATTTGTAACTACATTATTTGTGATATTATGGACATTTTGGTAATTTCGAGAGTCAAATATTTCGCGATCGACGATGGCCGCCATACGAGCCCCATGGGACATTAGGTGACAGTGTTAACATTGATTTTTGTTTTCTAGACATATTTGTGCATCTAAAAAAGTAGGTCGCATTAAATTGTCCAGGGGGTGCACGTGGGCACGTCCACTGGACTACTAGACTATATTGATCATTACTCAGTCATGGCTTCTGCGTCTCTTTCTGCTGTAGAGGAAAATATGATCTATGATTTTTGCGGGCGAATATACGTCTGTCACTTGAGTGATACTGAGAAACAAATGGCTGGAATCTTTAGCAGCCAAGTCAGTATTAAAGTTTGGCCAGCTCCATGTATGGCCAGCAAAATAAATTGTGAGAAGAGCTACTTGCTCTCCCTACTAACTATGTAGTGTTTGGGAAAAGGCGTCGATCCCATGACAAGTATCAAATTTGATGGCGATGCAGCATCCTTGAGATGTACACCCAGGCAACTTATAGATGAGTGCTCAACAGATGGAAGCCACCATCCTCAAGGATTTCATGCATCCCAAGTGTTTCAAAGAGAGGACGACGAGATGGATTGTCTCGATACTTATTCTCTCAAGGGTAAAGTCGTTGAAAAAATTCAGGCCTTGACTGGCATTACGGTTTTCGAGTACCCAAGGGTACCAGAAACTGTGCCCCTGTGAAACAAATAATTCCTGCGCCTTTAAAAAGCCTTCACAATTTTAGCAACATTTTCTTTCACCAGATTTGCATGAAACTTTGTTCATAGTGGCTTTTGCTGATGGTGATCACGAATCTGGTCTTCGTTTTCCGATATTAGGTTCTAAAATACATTTTTGAGCCTTTGTAAGCTTATTTACCCCAGTAAATATATTTTGTACGCCCTTTCAAAACGAAACTATGCTTCTGTGAAAAAATTATATAGAACATGTATTATTGATCTTCGGAAAATGTACAATTGGTAATGAGATAATTTTTACGTCTGTATGATAATACAACTCGACCAATTTTTAGGCTGGTAATAATGGTCAAAATACTACCTTTATTGCGTTTCCCTATTTGTTACTATGTAATTATTAACCCTAGACCAAATATGCCTTAAATATTTTTTGTTAAGCTCAAAGAGATCTACCCTAGGCAACTATCTGTTTCTTTTTTGCTTATACCGATCTTGAGATATAACAGTTTTTTTTTATTTTGCGCAACTTTGTGATTTTCACTTTGCAGCAGCTTATTGACGCACCATACATCTATCTATCTTTGATCCGGCAAACATTTCTTTTATGTCTTGATGGAGAACATTTATGCAGGAATCGTATGCTACTATTAAAAATGTAAATTTATTATCAACAAGAGTTTGACGCATGCATGACTCCGTCACCTTGATTCCTGGAATATTTTGTCGGGTAATATGCCGTAAAAACACACTTAACTGGTTGTGATAACCCTCTCGATGCCTCAATAACACCAACACAACGCCTTTGCCCTTCACCTGCGTCCTCGATCACGCGCGACCACTTCGAATAACAAGACATTGTAGTATTGATAAGCCTACAACCCAATTCAACCCTACTATCCACCGATAAGTATCTTAGTTAGTTGACTAGCTGGGGTATTATGTCGGGATGATATAGACAATGGGTTTTCTATAGGTAAGATCTCAAATAAATATGTGCTTGTGACATAACATTTCCACAAAATGGTGCCCCGAATGAGGAGTATTGATGTTCATATAATTCAAAGTGGTCGATTGTGATACGTAGTTATGAAACTACCACAACAGCTGGTTATTATAGCGGAGGCGAGGTGTTTTGCTGCGTCGGGAACGAGTCAACAGACGTGTGTCTATGCATACGCCAGGTAGTAGATAACATCAGAGGTTACATAGCACTAGTTAGTTGTAATAGTGAAGTGGTGGTTGGTCATAGGCCTTTTTATGCGTCTTGACAGACCAAGCCAACGCCCTTCCACCACTTAGGATATAATAATGAATTATTATCATCTAACAATTATTTTTAGTGACGTAATCTTGCATTTAATATTTTATTTGACTTAGTTATCAACTAAATCATGGCGAAATTTGCTAAGCATTCATTATCGGCTATATTAGCAATGCTCACATGAATATATAATAAGTGTGAGGACGCAATTAAGGCAATACCTATTGATTATATTAATTTAATGACAGGTCTACCATTGTTAAATGACCAATGGAATAAATATGAGGGGGCTTACTTCCTATATGAAGTTCAATTAAGACAAGCTGGGGATACAAAATGAATTCACCAATGCGTGACCAATTATGAACACGAGTGTCAAAGATATCTCGATAAAGTACTTGAATATGAGAGATTACTGGAGTGTGCTCATATTCCAACAACAGCTAAAGCCTCTTTACCCCAAATTAAACTACCAGACTTGTCATTACCCCAGTTCTCAGGAGAAAATTGTTTCTCCTTCTGGGATAAGTTTAAAAGTATTGATAATAGAGATGACTTAACAGAGGTGCATAAATTAACTTATTTGTTGGGTCAATTGAGAGGTAAAGCATATTTGCTGGTAAAGGAATTAACAGTTGAAAATGCCAATTATAATGTGGCACTCAAGATTCTCAAAGATAATTTTGAGGATAAAGACGTAGTTATTACGAACCTATTTTGCAAGTTTATGGATCTAGCAAGTCCTAATCATAAAATAAAGGAATTGGAAGATTTCAGAGTAACTTTGAACTGCACCCTAAGAGCAATTGAAGCACATACACCATTGATTGAGTCAGACTGGATGGTCAGTACTATGATATGGAAAAAACTACCAACCAGGATGCGTGATCGTTTAAATCAGAGGTATAATAGTAATTACTTCACGGCCAAACAAATATTAGAGGGATTATTGCAGGAATGCAAGCACTTGCACAGTATTGAGCAGGAACCCCCCCACAGGGAGATCAAGATTGTTACACCTAAGGGTAATCAGCTATATCAGACACCCTTAGAGTTTAAGGATCCCTCGTTAGTGGGTATTTATCCCGCGCCTGTTGAAGTTACGCAAATCAAACAGCCTGTAATTAAGATTCATACTACTCATCCTACCAGTAAACTACTAAGACCTACTCAAATAAAAGATACAATCCCTAAATCCAGGGCTACTTCTAGTGAAGTACGAAGAATAAATTGTGTTCTATGTGAGGTGGAGCATCCACCCTCCACATGTAATATCTATTCAGATTGTTCCACGAGAGTTGAAAGGTTAATGAGCCTTGGTAATTGCTTAACCTGTCTCCGTGATAAACATGCTTTAAATGCATGCCCTATAAAGTTAAGAACTTGTAGGAAATGTAAACAATCAATTCATAACATCGCTATTTGTCCTAACAGTGATATTAACTCAGACCCTACAGCAGTTAAAATGGCAGACACTAATAAGAGCAGTTCAGCAGCTGTTCCTACTGCAGAATTGAAGGTGTGCCACAATGCTAATTCAGTCATTGTAAAGACAATGTTTGACAGTGGTGTACAATGTTTGACAACAACACAAACACAACGATCCTTCATAAGTAGGGAGATAGTTGAATTGTTACAACTACCCATAATTAATAAAGTGAACTTAGCCATATCAGGTTTTCTTGCCAATAAAGAGGCTCAGAACTTTAACATAGTTCAACCCCTAGTCCAATTAGGAAAATATAAATGTAGGGTAGCTGCTGTAGTAGTTAATAATATTGGTATTAATCTTACTGTTAATGGACTAAAAAACACAGCTGAAATGCTGAAGGATAATGGTGTTAAACTAGTTAGTAATACCTTCGAGGACGTTGATGGTCCCTTCCAATTAATAATAGGTGCTGATTATATTGGGCGTTACCTAAGGAAGGTCATCAAAATACATAACGTTTCTATGTTCACCAGTGCGTGCTGGTGGTAATTTAATAATGGGACCCAAATACTCACCAAGCCGAACCAGAGGAGAGTATTCCTAGTCAGGCACGGCCCCTATTAATTACTAGAATTGGAACCACTTTCTTGCCCACACCAATTAGTGACGTATTAGAGGAAGGTGATATTCCAGTTCCTAATGAATATATTGCCACTAATGTAAATCCTTATAATTATGTGTCGCGAGGAAATACTACCCTCAAATTAAACACAGGATTATGCTTTAAAGCCCTACCTAGCTGAGAGAGTGTAATAATATTCCTAAACAGGTTTCCGCTCAGCCAGACATATCTAAAGATATAATAAGGGAACCTGTATTGATACCAGATCCTGTAATAGACATTGAAAGGTTTTCCTTATTGAGCAAATTAATGAAGACTACTAATTTAGTCTTCAAATTCATAAAAAGGGATAGCTCTGACTCCTTAAAATTTAGGATCAGAACAATACAGAAGCAGGAATTTCCTGAGGAATATCAGCTCTTGGCCTCAGCCAGCCCCCATAGGTACAAATTGACCAAATCATTAGGTCTGTACAAAGACTACTGTATACTGGACTTGCTACTCATTTTGGGATATTTCCAGTGGAGGCCAGTTTTGCGATTCATGACAATTTCGAACATCACTTCCATTTCCTGTCCTATGGTTTAACAGTATAAATGATATACCGTTATCTTCGTAAATGTTTGTTCTACAATATTATCAAATAAAAAACTAAAATACACTAAAGAAATGCCATTATGAGAGAGTGAAGAAATATGCATGAACTGAAACTCTTCGCCATTTAATATTTTGCGAGAAAACATTTTACATGAAACATCAATAAAAGCGAATTTTATTAGATTGATATATTTCGTTTTCTGATAAATGAATTAGAACCATACATAAATTAGCGTTAACCAAATAAATAACCATCAATCGGGAAAAATTACCCGATTGATTATGTCATTTATTTAGTTAACGCTAATTTATGCATAGTTCTAATTCATTTATCAGAAAACGAAATATATTAATGGAAAGCTAATAAATTCCGCTTCTATTGATATGTTGCATGTAAAAAGTCTTCCGGCAGAATATTAAATGGCTTAGAGTCTAAGTGAATGAAGTGAATTAAGTTCATGCATATTTCTTCAGAGTTTCATAATAGCATTTTTTTTGTGTATTTTACAGTTTTTTATTTGATAATATTATAGAACAATCATTTACGAAGATAACAGTGTATCATTTATACTAATAAACCACAGTCTACTGTATTCATGGAACACTTTTTAACTTGCCGATCCGATTGATGTTATTTTTTTAGTTAACGCTAATTTATGCATGGTGGTAATTCATTTATCAGAAAACCAAATATATCAATGGAAAGCGAAGGAAAATCCGCTTATATTGATATGTTTCATCTAAAATGTTTTCTAGCAAAATATTAAATGGCGAAGAGTTCAAGTAAATTCATGCATATTTCTTCACTCTCTTATAATGGCATTTCTTTAGTGTATTTTACTGTTATTTATTTGATAATATTATAGAACAAACATTTACGTAGATAACAGTATATCATTTATACTGATAAACCATAGGAAGGGAAATGGGGTTGATGTTCGAAATTGTCAGGAATCGCAAAACTGGCCTCCACTGGTCATGGGCGGGTTGGCGCGGGGCACGAGTAGCAAGTCCAGTATAGAGTAGTCTATGGTCTGTACCTAAATCATGAGGGCATAATTCGAGAGAACTGGAACTCAAAATGCCAGGGGTCGCTGGCAGTTTTAACTCACTTTTTTGATAATAAGTTGGTCTACTGGAAAACAAAATATGGGCTTATTCCACTGCACTTAAAACACAAAAGTATAATATTAAGAACGATTTTCTTCTATATGTATATTGTATAGAAGCCTGATTCTGTAAAACATTGTATATAACCAAATAACCAAGCAGGTTATAGTTGAGGAGGCGAGGTAAATGCTACTCTATGATATTATATAGTCAATAACGATTGTTTAGAAGTTATCTATACCTAGGCAGTCGTATTTTCCTGTTATTATTGTGTATCAATCACATAGAAAGCCTGGAAGTGCAATGAGTTGACGCGTGAAGTAGCAATGTTTTTATTCAATCTCCCCGCCATAATCTCCCCGCCCACCACTCCCAGCCGCGGCGTGTCGCCTCCACAATTATAACCTACATTGTCGCAGCAACAAGCCGATTTCGGCATTCTTTATTCTTCGTTTTTCCAAGGCATTGCTTATTGTATTTTGACAAGCGTTTGCCAGACGCAGTAGTACTGTCTTAGAAAACAGTGTGAACATCGCCCAAATTTTACATGCCACAATATACATGTAAAAAATATATTAAGCTTTGTTACTCGAGGCGAGTAATTTGCATTACATTGCTATTATAGAACGTTCCATCGTAATGCATGTCATCCATATAATTAGTAGAACAACAGAAGAACTATATTTTTTGGTATTCAGATGCGGTGCATCAATGTTTATCGCGAAATTAATTTATGAAAAATATTAGTCGCGGAGCCAAAACACAGTAGACCAACCTTTGAGTTAAAACTGCCAGCGACCACTGGCATTTTTCGAGTTTCAGATCATTGGAATTAGGTGTCGAAGGCGAAATTTGAAAGCTGATATGCCAAATACCACCTGCCATCCCATAATTATTCCCAAACGCCACCATCTTACTAAATTATTGGTGGAAGAATATCATAGGAACTCATTACATGGCAGAATGGCTTCAATATTAGCCGATATCAGGAATCAATTTTGGATATATCATGGTAGACAAGGCAGTCAAATATTACCTCATATCTTGCATTAAATTTAATAGATCTGAAGGTAGACTAGTCGCGCATCTAGATCCCCCTGAACTTCCCACTGATAGAAAGCTCCTAAAATCATTTGAGGTTACTGTTGATGACTATACTGGGGATATAATAATTTCCGGAGATAGCTCTCCTCCCAATCAAGTATATGTCTGCATATTCACTTGTACCTCTATCATGACTATTAACCCGGGAACTGCGGGAGCAAAGATTTGTTTAGTGCCGCCAGTGCGGGGATGTGAGTAAAACAGTGACCATTACAGAATTGGATGAAAATCACATCAACGTCAAGGTAGTAAAAATACAGCAATATATTTATTTTTAACCCAAACGTATGGGGTTGTGGTGTGGTTGTGGGTGGGAGTTGAAATATCTGGCGCGAATGGCACCAACACCGCTGGGCGAGAGACTGCTGAGGTGGGATCGGGGTGCCACTCCTTGTTATTTTTTTCCCAAGAATTTATGAGGATTATTCAAACATTTCTCCATAACTTATCTCACTCAAGTAGCATAGGTACCGTTGTACCGATCCTTGAGTAACTACTGGATAAATAACTTGAATAAATCCCTCCAAAGTCCCAATATAGACAAAAAAATTATCCAACGCCATGACCTAAAATCCAAGATCTTGGCAAAAAACCCAAGGAGTTGGTATGATCTCTGCGTACGATCGTAGTTAGGGGGTCAGATAAGTGGTGTGTGTTATCGAGGGCTGACATCAGGTGAATAGTGACACAGTTTGTAGACTGTTTCTACGGATGTTTGGCACGGTTTTTGTATGCAAAGTAAAAATTGGCGGTGCTTCCGGAAGGCTTGCCTCGAGTCGAACAGAGCCTTCCGTAAGGGCTCCGCAGCCCACGGGTTAATTTGAAGTTATCATATACCAACGTGGTCCGAACCGACTAAACCCATGTTCCGGCGCTATGTGCCTGGGTGATTCCAGTTAAGCGGAACTTCTTTTTCGCCGGCCCCCATTGTGGACATTATCCACCAACACCCTCTCAATTGGTAAGAGTGGTGGTTTTTCTTTCCCTTCCCCTTTGTGATGTGAGGTATTGTCCGCTCATTAAGGGAGTGCAGTATGTAATATATATTAGTATATATTATAATGGTAACTGGGTATTATGCGAAGGTAATTTAAGTAAATGATAAGTCGCTAAAGTTGATATATAGATAAATATAAATGAATATAAATTAATCAATATCAGTAACATCATATATTAAGTCTAAATTAGCATTCCCAGTAGAGTATTAATCATGTGCACTTTATTTTGATAAACCTTTGATGGAGCGACTGGCTATTGATCGTTGCGTCGAATATTTGCTCCATCCTGCGTGTATACTTGTGCTAGGTAGCTTGTGTGCGGGCCCCTCGCCGCCCACACTCAAGGTGACACGCGTATTTTGTGGTGGCCGCTGCCGCTGGGCGTGCGATCAGAGAGTACACTCTGACATCGGAGGAACAACATCTCTTACTAACTATATCGTGCATTATTATATAAAAGTAATTAACCTTTTGGATGGCTTCTCTGATTATATCGACGAGTTGTAACTAAACTTTTGTATTTGTTTTGTTTGATGGTTTGAAGAATTTCGTCAGTTATCGACGCAGCTGAGATTGATCTCCACGTGTAACCCAGCCATCTCTCTCTCAGACTAACCCTACAGAGCTGTCTACTAGTGCTTATATTTGTTGGCCTAAGCCAGCACCCCGGGAGGCGGGGTTACAAACCCCCGGTAACACCGCGATTACCATTCACGGGTGACTGGGTGGACAGTGCTCGGGTTTTTAAGGAAACAGCCCAACTGTTTCCGCCCCGCCGGGGATCGACCCCGGGACATTCTCGTTGTGCACCGACCGTGGCTACCCCTACACTACGACGAGTCCCGTATATGTATAGACATAGTTGTTACAACATAGGGGCCTGGAATACGACACACGGTCTTCACATTACTACGCCGGTCGTGATGGGTGGTTGAGTAACCCCGCCTAGGACGTGCCCACACAGCCAACACGCAGGCCGCTGTCCGCTTTGCGGAAAGGAGCCGGCCCATCAGCAGCGCTGCCACTGGTCCGAATGATAACAAGAGAATTGCAAAATATGAATATGCCTCAAACCCAACTTCAACCCTCTTATCCCACAGATAAGGTATCTTAGTTAAATTAGCTGGTGTGAGTATGTAAATGTCGTTATGAATAGAAATGGTTTGTCCGAAAAGGGTAAGAGAGATGTCTCAAAATAGCATATCTAATGTTTGTGCAGTACATAGCATATTCTATACACTGTAACTTAACAAACTTATTACAAATTTCGCCAAGGGAGGAGAGAGAAAGAGGAGGTAGGACATTCGCCTTGCCACCCGTAAAGAGCATGAAAGATAATCAGTTGCCCTACATATATGTCATAAATTTTTGGCTTATGGCCACAGAAAAATAGTAACAAGATATGGAGAAGATGTGTTGCAATCTTAAATCGGGTATGCGGTCGTCTTAGCGTCACGGGGGTGCGCCCCACCGCCATATTCGGGGTTCGCCGTTACCTGTCGTAAAAAATGCCATATCATCATCATTTGAGCATAGCCTCTGGGGGGTGGGCGCGTCGCTCACGACACACACCTGGACGACGCCACATACCCGGGTGGTAACCACAAGGAAACGCGGCGATCCTATACAGGTGGTCCCTTTCCATAACAAGTATCTCTCGACAGAAGCATCAACTTTGTCCTGAAGCCACGAGCCTTGTGGCGCCACCCTTGGCCTGCTCACCACGCCGAATTGTCGTCCCTCAGATCCAACACCTAATGGAAAGGGCTCGGTTATTCCGGGTAGCGTACCACATGCCCATATAGCCGAAATTGGCGCTGACGGACTATCAAGAGTGGTATGTCGCTCGATTCGCGGTCTCACGGTGCCAAATCGCTGATTTGGACACGTACCATTCCCAGCGATACCCCATGAAGAAAGAACTTTACCAAGGCATCTTCGTCTCTTCAAGTCGTTATTTTGGTGTTCGGCATCGTCCGCACAACCATAGCCTAAAACAACGATAACCACGCGACTTGAGTACTCGACGATCTTATGTCCTCTGCACTGGCAAGAGAAAGTGGAAGGGGGGGCGGTACCTGACAGCGCCAAATAACTGCCGTATGCATGAGTGCTCAGTCCATAACACCGTGTGTGCTATTCCGATAGCGCTACTGCAAGCTTCTATGACGTGACCCGCCGTAAGTAGTGGGCCGTGTGCTACGAAGGTATGTAAACTTGTCAAGTCATCTCAATGAATCCTGGCCACACGCATGAACGCTGGACTCTTGTTCCTTGAAGCCATTGAGGACCGTGCAAGGGTCCCAAAGGCTTGAAGGATAAAGTCATATGGAATTGTAAGAGACGTATCTGAGTATAGATTAAAATGGTACTTCCAGCTTTGTACATTTATTTAAGTCCAATAAAAGAATTGTAGTATTACAACCAAAGTTACAATGACATGGTTCTTGAGCACAAGGAGCCAGGGATTGCCAGACGGAGAGAGTGAGAGGTTAGCGTTTGTAGTCATGTCGGTCCCGAGGGCTTCGTCTTCGCTTCACATTCTGCCTGTTTCGTGTCCCACGGGCGGTTGGTCCTCCCGTTTCCTGCTTTCGTCACGAGATGACGGTTATCATTTCTATAGCCATAACAACTGACTTGGGACATTTGTTTTTGGTGTATCCACTTCCTTGTCTAACAAAATGTTGAGCAATCCTTTGTTCTCGATGGGCTGGGGGACGGTTTTAAAGATACGTACTTACTAATGCATTATATGTACTAATTAGTATGATCATGAATTGTTTCAAGAATACCTGTTCATTTGATGGGTTAAAAGGTAATACATAAATATCCTGTAGTGTTAGTTGTAGATACTTTGTTAACACATTTATGGATAATGTTGTTAGATTCATTAGTAGGAGTAGTATATAAATGCAAGTTTTTGCTTATAGATGTTAGAAGTGATAACTGACTGAATTGCTCGGGAGGGCCGCATATATAATTTGTCATCAGAATTCGTCACATGAAGAATAGCAGGGTTAAGCAAATTGTACAGGGGGCTCCTCAACTAAGGCTAATTACATATAAATATAAAATCATAACTTACCCAAAGCTCAACTTCGTATCGTTAAACGTGAGTAAAATCTGAGCTACAATACACCGAAAAACTATGGAAAAAATAATGGATACATTTTAACGCATAAAGAAAATAGGCATGGCCGAGAAAAATTATACATATGTGTCAGTACTCTAGCGTGGTAAATCCACAATTGTAAAATCACTGCACTAATTTCAGGTTTAAGTGTTTCCATTCACCAGTTTCCGTGTACTGGAGATGGTGCTAGCAAACAACTGTCAGCGAAGTACTGTGAAATTACAGGCAAAATTGAGAACATGATAATTCAGTATGAATCGTAAATTGGAAATTGTCAAGTATCTGTAAAAACTGAATGAGTCAAGTACTTAACTAAGGCTCGTCCTGATGTTAGAGCTGCTGCTGTGTGCATAGTATAACAATTTTATTTAGCTACGTTAATAGTACTGTGGCGTAAAAGAATGTATGGACTGTAGACTATAGGAAAATTTGACAAGACTCGCCTGATACAATCTGTGTGGGTGTAATCAGTGTGGTACCTGTGGTGTAAGTAACCTAGTACATATGTCAATAAGTAATAGTCAAATGGATACCTTACATAGGTAGAGACATCGCTAGATACACAATAATGTGGGTTGCATTGTTTTGGGCAATTAACGTTTGCAAACATCTTCATAATGAAAATATGCAAAGTTTTTGTAGAAAATAAAATGCATCAGCGATTTGTAACAACAGACTTGTCGAGATATTGAATAAATTTTTATTTCTTCATTGGCGAACATGTTTTGAGAGATAAGAATTTATGCTTTGGACCGGATCAATACTTTTACTGAGGTCTGTATTTCAGAGCAAGTATACATCCGTAAGCTTTTTCTGCGAGTTTTGAATTTTTTGTACGTCAGCTAATGTATACATGGTTAGTTTGAGGGTTGTCCATTGGCATACATGTGAGCAGATGTCGTGTAAAAAGTTCTGGAGTAACTTCTTGTCATTGCATGGAATTGCATATTTTAATATATTAGTAAGGTACACAATCACTATCCGACATTGCGGCGGAGGGGTAGTGATCGATGGTACAGAACAGAAGAATGTAAGTAAATATTCCCGTAGTGATGTACTTCATGTAGCTATAATAAGTTTGCATGCAGGTTTGTTATCATGCAGTTAATGCGTAGGAATTCAATTCAAGGAAAAATATGGTACTTTGATGCACGGAAAATAAGTGTGTTAGGTATTTCATGCAAGTAAATATGTATTGATAAAACACTGGACGTGTTTAGTAGTTTTATGTAATACATAAACATTCATGGCAAGTAATATGTACGTCAAACATTAAGTGCGTAAAAATCCTTTAAAGGAAGGGAATTGTAAAGTAATAATGCCATGCAATGAAAAGAGAATGCGTATAAGTCCTATCATTGAGGAACAGTAGAGTAAATAATGTGATCATGCAACAATACGTGCGCATAATTCCTTGAAAACGTATGTGGGAGTGTAAGTAATAATTAATATGGAATGGGCATGCACTGTGGTGCACACTTTACTCATAACATCTAATAGTAATTCTAATGTGTCAAGAGTTATCTGTCATCATTAGTGTTTATACTATCGTCTAAGAAGTTACAAGTAAAATGCATTATATTTATTTTTCTATAGTTGGTGATCCGCATAATATGTAGCCAACCAAAAATCGTAAACATCAATGTAAAAAATGTATTTGTCAATGCGTTGTACAACATTGGCTGGTGTGTTTTTGTGTCAGACATTTTATTTCGTAAAATAAAGAAGCAACACACATTAACATTCCAGAATAGGACCTGGTAATAATGTAAATAATTGTGAACTGATATAAAATGATAATGCATGAATGGCTTGTATGGAATGGGCAATGACGCGATATTTAATATGCATGTGTTGAGATGGCAACTGTTGGTGATGGTATGCGATTGTACAGCACCGTTGGTGTAGTGTCATCTTACTACAGTGTGTCTCTTTGTATCAAGTATATTGCTTGGTAAAGCATCATCTGTAGACTAATCCTGCCATTATTGCCCGCGAAACATTATTCGGGGCGACCAGTTGTATGTAGTAAAGAGTCCTCAGAACTAAACCAATCAAAAAGACAGAGGACTTACGAAATCAGGTTCAGGAATGCGGATAACACTAGAACGTGTGACGTGAGTGACGGACCAGTGACGGCCAGCTCGGGCACGCAAGTGTATTCCTTTATGTCAATCTCATGGAGTTTGCAACTGGTGCTGTAGGGAATGTGAACATCATAAAGTAAAGTAAATCATAGAGTAAAGGTGCACTCATAAAGTAGTAATTCAGTAGAGAAGATGGTGCACTCGTGGACAGAGTTAATTGTTCTCCGGATTGTGAAGTATGATGCGATACGGTTGAAAAAAAAAAATATGAATTGGTGAACAGATGTATTTACCGGTAGACCAGATCTGTATTAGTAACAAGATGTAAACTTTAATGTTTACGGAAGCAGCAATAATAATATTTCATAACGTTGAAACAATTGTCCGTGTTGTGAACATCACTGGGTTAAAACTTCGACCAATGTATCTGCTCACCTAATCTTTAGCAATATCTTAAGCTGGTAGCGATTCTTTGGTTATGATAGGTGAGGTTCCTGGTAACATACGGATGGGTGGGCTAGTATGAAAACGGATGTATAGTCGCACCGGAAGCGCAACATTCTGTCAAAGAAACACTATAGAAAATAATGGGGGGGGGGAGAAGAAGAATACTATGACTACACAAATAAGAATTATAATAAAATACTCAGACATTTTGTAGTGGGTGCCACGCGCTCAAGTGGCCGTATTATGAGGGAACATTCTGGTATGAGGTAGTGACCTGTGTTGGCTAGGGTAGTGTCAGTCGCATCCCTGTGAGGCGGACGGGTGATGGGCTGTGTCAGCGGAATGCTCGGGAGGCGAGTGCGGATGTGTTGTCTGGTTGCTGTGTTGCTGTGTAGCGGAGGAGTATCTGTGTTGCTCTGGCCCAATAGACGAGAATTATAGCTGTGTTATGCGTAATCGAAGCTGCTACGTTGAGCTGACGAGATGCAGGGTATTTAGAGTGTAGGCTGGACCAAGGTTGCATGTATAACGTTGATATCTTGAATAGTATTGTTGATGTGCTATGAGTGTCTGGCAGCGGGTCTGTTGTCCGTGTGGGGGAGTTGAAGAGCGCTAGTTGACCTTTTCCAAAACAATTTTGCTGAGTTGCGTGAAGTGTTGTCTGGCTCTCTCTCCGGTCTGGTAGCTGCTTGTACGGTTGTTGATTGTAGTAGACGATAGTACTGTGTAGTCGCTGTCTGGCTTGTGTTTGCTGTGGCGTAGGTGATCGGCTTGAATACGATGTTTGTTGGCTCGCTATGGTTGTGGTTGATGGTAGCGACGGATAAGTAGATAAGTACTGCTTCTGTAGATCGGGCGGTAATGCTTGGTATCTTGGAACTTGCTGAGAGCAAAAATAGCTTGTAGAATGCTTGGTGTCTTTTAAACACCGCTTAGAGCACAAACCATTTATATAAGTCTAATAATTGTAAGAAGCTATATCTGGTAAGTAGTTTAAACACTGGGTACAGGTCCACTTTGTAACATTTTATTAAGGTCCACTAAGATTGTAGAGTTACAGACCAAGTACAATAATGTGTTGAGAACAGCAGAGGAGTGCGGACGGAGACAGAGGTGAGAGGTGCGTGTTTTAGTGTCGATGTGATCGCGCAAAGGGCTTTCTCTCCTTCCTTCGGGTCGCTGGTTTCTGTATACCAGCGTCGGTTTATCCCTCCCTCCCGTTTTCCCCCCTGTTTTCCGTCACTAGACATGACGTATATCATTTCTGCTAGCATACCAACTGACGTAGGTACATTTGTTTTTTGTAGATCACGTCCTTTAGTGTCTAACAAAAGAATTGTGTTGAGCAATCCTTTGTTCATCATGGCTACCTTGTAAAAGATACATATACTTTAAATGCAGTATAATAGTACTGATTATATGATCATGATGTTTCCCTAAAAATACACTGGTTTCATTTATGTATAAGTACAATGACAATATCCTGTATGGTATTGTAAGTACTCTTACACGGTGTGATAATATTTGTAATTCAATAGTAAGTAAGTTATGCAAGTTATTATAGATATGTTGAGGAAAGTTGATAAACTGCCATGACGCTTACCTGCTCGTGCAGCGCCCCTCGAGAAGCCATCAACCAAAAGTACCAATCCGGTAAATGTGCACAGAGATTACTGCCCCCCTCATCGGCAAAAAACAAGATCAGTGATTTTGGTGTTGCGAGAATGCTCACAATCACTTTGGATCGACAACTTTGCCCATACCCATCCTAACAAGTAATTGAAAAGTGTGGGGCAAGGACGCCCCTTGCTCACCCCTGTATAATAACAGAATGAACGCTGGATACACCTCCCCCACACTTCACAGCCGTCTCAGTCCCAGAATACAGACCAGTCATCCCTCAATAGTACACGTGCATGAAAATCCCGCGAGTCGCAGAAGATCCCAGAGTGACATCACGATAGCCTGAGTCAACAGCCTTCCTTGAGATCAACATAAGAGCATTAGGCTGCAAGCATCCTAAGATGCCATATGCGAGCCCAAATGAACACACATGAAGTCCCGATGGGGTATTGATTCAATAGCACTCTATCATATCGGATGTTGTTTGTTATTATCATGTACTTACAAGAAGTATAATAATTGCTGAGCCTCTCAACAAGACTAAGACGCTACGGAAGTAGCTAGACTATTTTTTTATCAGTTGTTGTACAGGAGTTGTTCCTCAGACTCTGGTCACTGACCAGAGTAACAAATTGATTATCAATTATTGAGCGGTGTTACTGACTTCATTAACAAATTAAACCATATGGAAACTACTCCATATCATCCACAACAATGGAGTCATTGAAAGTCTAATTTCCACATTACTAATTCATAACCTGTATTACGACAATGGGTGGAAGATAATGTTGAGCATCTGGGGTAAACTATGCTGGCCCATGGAAAATACACACTTTTGATATAATTGGGTGCGTTCCATAGTAGTCTATCGAGAAACCACATTTTATTTGATGTACTTATGGATCCTCCCCTTACATATTGTTTGAAATGGAGAAAAGCATGATGAGACAAAAAAAGGACAAAAAAACAAACGCCCAGGTTTGGTATGAGATATTAATTATTTTAGGCAGTGAGAATGGCAACTAACCAATAGAGTATATTCTAGATGTCGCAATATTTTGTAATAAGAATGACTAAAGGAATAGCAGGAGAAAGAATTCAACAAACTTGCTAAAATAAGAGCCACTTGATTAGGATATAGGTAGATATGCGCAGGTGTGCCCACTGCGGGAGACCTTCAAAACCGCAACCAGCTTACAAAGGCCCTTTTATAATAATAGGAAAAAGTTGTGATGTAGTAATGAAAGTAAGAAATATTAGAACAGGGAAATACAGACACTACATACTGATATAATACGGGTAATCCAGGAAAACAATACTCTGTCACATCAGTCCCAATGTAAGAAGAGCATACCCAGTACTGATACAGGTGAAACAAGGAAACTAAATTGGCATTCCAACAAAATTACCCTTTCCCATTCTTGAATGATGCCTCAAATATGATGTAAACAAATATCAAATATGATGTAATGTTGACACAGATGATGATTCAACATCACAGGTAGATAATGATGTTCATCAACAGTATGATAATGCTTTATCTGAAGGAGAGGGTGATGATTCTCAAATAACAGGTAGTCCAGGTCGTTAACCATACAGTTTAAGATCAAAATCGAGTGTTTCTTGATTTACCTTTAATAATGAAAAAAACATTAGAATATCGGAAAAAAACATATAATAAAATATAAATGTTACATTACAGATTGTCTTCCTATGCCTTGGAGTCAGTTCATACATGCCCTGAGAGTACACCATGGGTTGCCGATCCAACAAGGATTGAGTTTCAACCCTGAATTCAAGCTTATAGTGACGGGCAACGCGTATATTGTTCCCTTCGTGCTCAAAATAAGGGACATATTGAGCCAATATTAAAGCTAGGAACTTCTTAGGATAAGAAGCTTAGGATATACGTCCTATATAGAATATAACGTCACTCAGGTTGAAGGACACCTTCGCATGTCTAGATTAATACAGACCAATAATTCTCTTTCAACAAAAAACTTGAAAGAATGCAATATAATATGAATGATTTTTTAATGCATATCGTTAATTATTACGTCAATTATCCATGAAACAAAAGGCAACCAAAAGGTGCCTTGAATATTGTTGGCTCAATTACAAACACCTCTTTGGCACGGGGACACAGACTCAGATTGATTTCATACACGATCGGTTGACATTCCTTCATAATGACTTTAAC
>JACEEZ010013570.1:5000-12500 GCA_016584305.1 Chionoecetes opilio
GAGAGAGAGAGAGAGAGAGAGAGAGAGAGAGAGAGAGAGAGAGAGAAAATGAGAGACCATTCATGACCCTACAATAAAATTACAAAAAAAGTGAAATCTGCAACCCGTCTGTGTAACCCTAAATCACATCACCAGGAACCTAATCTGCATTTGATCAGGTGTGACAGGTGTGCTACGTGTCTTGTTACCACCTTCCCGCCCAGTCACCTTCACCTGCCTTCCTTGTTTCCTTCCTTCCGTCCTTCCTTCCTCCCCTCCTTCCTTCCTTCCTATTTTCCTTTTTTTCCTTCTTGGTTTCTCCCATGACTGACTTCTTTTTTTTCTTTTTTTATTTCGTCTTTTCTTTCTATGACTTTTACTCTCTCTCTCTCTCTCTCTCTCTCTCTCTCTCTCTCTCTCTCTCTCTTCTTCTATATATATTATATATATATATATATATATATATATATATATATATATATATATATATATATATATATATATATATATATATATATATATTTTCGGGGGGTTTATTATCACGTTGCTGAGGGAAGACAATAAATTTAGAGAGAGAGAGAGAGAGAGAGAGAGAGAGAGAGAGAGAGAGAGAGAGAGAGAGAGAGAGAGAGAGAGAGAGAGAGAGAGAGAGAGAGCGAGGTATATAGATAATTATGATGGATGAAGGAAGGCATGGAAAGGGAAGGTAGATGCCACAGATGATAACACACGTAGTACATCCATAACGGGGCTACATTATAGGAGGGAAAAAGCTGTCAATGGGCGATCATTAAGGATAATCTGATTCAGTTATAATGGCGTTGAGTAAATCTTGGCCTGACGTTGGCTTCTGTGTCACACGACAACCCTCACCTCACCCACGACGCCTTTGTTTCTAGGAAGGTCGCGGCTCAAAAATACTTCATTAAAGGTCACTTAGATAAAAATTGGAGGAAATTATAGTAATGGAAGAAATGGTTGTGCGAGTAGAGAAGGGATGGGGATAGGGAGGAAGGGAGGGACGAAGGGAGGGAAGGGAAGGAAGAAATGGTTGTGCTAGGAGAGAAGGGATGGAGATAGGGAGGGAGGGATGAAGGGACGTAGATAGGGACGAAGGGAGGGAAGGAGGGAAGGATGGAGAAAAGGTCGAAGGGAGGGAGATAGGGACGAAGGGATAAATGGAGGGAAGGTTAGAGGCAAAAAGGTGTGAAGGTCATGAGAGAGAAAAATGGGTTATGGGAAGAAAGGTTCAGAAAGGGACAAAAAATACTTAAAGGTCACTTAGGAAAAAATTGGATGAAATTATAGTAATCGACACTTATTACACATTGTAAGACAGTGGAATGTTTTCATGTCTTCACTTGATCTATCAGAGCGGGACCAATCGAGGAGCTGGTAATGATAGACTTGTTGAAGCTTCCCACTTGTCAACTTGTTTTGTCTTCCATATATTTATTACCTAACACGAAAAATGGAGAATAAAAAAAATAATAATATAGAATGTGGCTGCGGCGGTGTTTGTCCCGTCATAAGAACATAACATAAGACAATAAGGAAGCTACAAGAGGCCGTGAGACTTACACGAGGTAGTTCCTGTTACTTAACACTACCTACATCCACCTTTTATCCCCATCCATGAAATTGTCTAGCCTCCTTTTAAAGCTCCATATTGTCTCCGCACTAATTACCTGTCTAGAGTCCATTCCAATCATTTACCACCCTTTTGCGAACCAGTTTCTCCCTATTTCTTTTCTAAATCTACGTTATTCCAGTTTGAATCCGTTACTTCTTGTTCCACCATCGCGTGAACCCAAACAACTATTTTCCCCATTGTCAGGCGTCGTACAATGCTTTAGTACATTATCAGGTTTAGTGTAGTGTCAAGTGTGTAGTAGGTATTGAAGGCTTGCATGAGGTCACCTTGGAGCGCTCACAGACCGGACGGAGGTTCAATGACCCAGGATACTGTTAAGGACCAGATTGCAGGGACAGTCTTGAGTGAAGGGATGAGACAAGGGTGTGGTTCGCCTCTTTATCGGCGTGTGTAGGCGGCGCCGCCCTCCCCAAGGGGCAAGGCCAAGGCTGCCCCACCGCTCCCACCCCTCCCCTCCCTCGGTGTTCATGACAAGTACTCCCAGGGCCCGCAGCCGCTACCTCCAGGCACTCCCTCCACTGATTCTCGCTTCTCATCCCAATTTTAACTAAGTAATTTATTCCTTATATCCAATTAATCGTCCACACAATCTGATAAACTATGATGCTATTAAGCAAAATATTATATCTAGCCATAGTTAAGTTCATCCACTTGCCGATGATTTCTTCGTTAGCCGAATGAGGTTATCAAGGCACAGCCAGGTAGCTATTAGCCTCCCAGAGTCGCCTGGCCTGGCCCGTGGGTCAAGCCAGGCCGAGGCTGTCAACCCCTCAGCGTTACGTGCAGACCCCCCACAACAGACAACCCCGCAGCGTTACGTGCAGCTTCCCGCCTCGCAGCTCACCACACGCACTTGCCACAGCTGACGGTGACTGCATCAATCCAAAACATGCATACTATTGTCCTTAAGAGAGTACTGGTGAAGGAGGGACTGCAGAAGGGTAGTAGTTATAGTTAGTAGTTAGTAGTAGTATTAGTAGTTAGTACTTAGTGAAATAGGGAGTTTTAAAAGGAGGCTAAACAATTTCATGGATGGGGATGAAAGGTGGAAGTAGTCTCAAGTAGGTAGTATAAAGTAACAGGGACTACCACGTGTAGGTCTCACGGTCTCTTGTATCTTCCTTATTTTCTTATGTTCTTATGTGTGAGGGGAAGCGACGGTCCTCTTCGCGCCGCGCCTCGCCGGTCTCTGCCCCATCATCATTGTGTTACACTTGTCCGAACTAAACTTGTCTTTGTTTCTGAGACACAAGGAGCGTTTCCCGTCATGCACTCGTCGTTCCCGGAATGGATCATGTCGCTGTTACATCCCCCTCCCCTCCCCCCGTCGCATGGCGCCCCAACCACCACTACAACCCCACCACCACAACCCAGGGCATGAAGGCATTCCGCAGCAACCTGACATAACAAGACATCAACCTTTTTACTTCGTCCTCAGAAATAAATGTTGATCAAGGGTGCACCGCGAACATGAACTTTCCTTCTTACCCTTCCTCCTCCTCCTCCTCCTCCTCTTCCTCCTCCTCCTTCCTCTTCCTCCTCCTCCTCCTCCTCCTCCTCCTCCTTCATCTCATCTTCGGACACACAACACCACACATCCTGCTCCTCACTGGTTATCTTTTTGCCGCGGTTTTGCCTTTTTTTATCTTTTTGCCGCGGTTACGTTTTTTGCGAATCCCTCACAGTTTCGTGTTGCAAGCCAGGCTAAAAAGGGAAGCGTTTTTCGTGTATTTACCTCGCTTATTACCTGTCTCGGAGGGCTCGGGCACAAGAGCGTTTTAGGGCGAGAGGAAGAATAACCCGCAGAGGAAAAGGGGCAAAGTGGCGAAGGAGGAGACAAGAAAATAAGAGAACAAGAGAATATTGATAATAGGGGCGTGGTAGAGAGAATGATAAGAGGAAGGAAAGATAAGAGTGTAGGGAAGGCTGTGTGTGTGTGTGTGTGTGTGTGTGTGTGTGTGTGTGTGTGTGTGTGTGTGTGTGTGTGTGTGTGTGTGTGTGTGTGTGTGTGTGCGTAGCAAGGCGAGGCCCTGGTCAAGCAAGATGTGACGTCACGAGTAGTTGGCATTGACCGTGAAAACCCGTTGTCGAGGAGGAGGAGAGAGAAAGAAAGGAAAACCAAAAGAGACGAAGAGAAAAATAGAAAAAATAGAAACAATAGAAAAAATATGAGAGGAATAAAATATTTATCAAAAAACAATACGCCACATGATACGATAAGAGAAGAAAATATTATTAGAATGAAGGGAGTGAAAGGTAAATATAGAGACATGAGAGAGAGAGAGAGAGAGAGAGAGAGAGAGAGAGAGAGAGAGAGAGAGAGAGAGAGAGAGAGAGAGAGAGAGAGAGAGAGAGAGAGAGAGAGAGGAAGAGAAGGAAGGGAAGACATAAAAAAGTAGAAAGAGGAGAGTGGGAAGGGAAAAGGGAAGAGTAAAGAGAGAGAGAGAGAGAGAGAGAGAGAGAGAGAGAGAGAGAGAGAGAGAGAGAGAGAGAGAGAGAGAGAGAGAGAGAGAGGGTGAGGGGAGAGAAGGAGGAGGTAAGGAGGAAGGATAGAGAAGATTCACTCACTTCAAACAGGAAAATCGAGTTCTTTTTTTCCTTGAGTGTAGTTGTGTGTGTGTGTGTGTGTGTGTGTGTGTGTGTGTGTGTGTGTGTGTGTGTGTGTGTGTGTGTGTGTGTGTGGTGTGTGTGTGTGTGTGAGTAAAAAAATAATCTTGCCTAATACTGTCCACAAAATGAAGATATGAGTCTTTTAAGCTCACACACACACACACACACGATGACGTAACACACCTGAGTACTAATAACTGTGACGCAACAATAACAAGCTGAGTGTGCTACTTTCTGGTACGCTCCCACCCCCAACCACCACCACCACCACCACCACCACCACCAACAACAACACCGTGACTAAGCAACACTAGAGGGAGGAGGAGGAGGAGGAGGAGGAGGAGGAGGAAAGGCAGGTAACAGTACAACTTCAGGTGAAAATTACTTGCCATGTAATAAGTATCTCACCTGATTATGTTTCCTTCCCTTTCCTTCCCTCCCTTATTTCTTCCTTCCTTCATACCTCCCTCCTTTTCTTCCTTCCTCCTTCCCTTCCTTCATTATCCCTCTCCTTCCTTCATTATCCCTCTCCTTCCTTCATTATCCCTCTCCTTCCTTCCTTCTTCTCCTTCACACCCTCCTTTACCTTCTTCCTCCTTCCCCTTCCTTCCCTTCCTTCCTTATTCCCTCCTTCCTTCCTCCCTCCTTCTCTCCCTCTCTCCCTCCTTCCATATTTCCTCTCCTTATTTTCCTTCCTTATCCCTCTCCTTCCTTCTTTTACACCCTCCTTTACCTCCTTCCCTTCCTTCCTCTCCCTCCTTCCCTCCCTCCTTCATTCCCTCCCTCCCCTCCCTCCTTCACACACCCTCCCACCCCATCTACAAATGCGTCCACCTTCTGGCAACCATAAGGGCGACATCAACACAAAACAGCAGAGGATTATCACCCTACGGAACCCTATTGACCTTCCCTCTAGTGCTGTGTTACTGAACTCGCGTGCAGCTTCACCCGCCCACACTGTTGACGTGGGCGGGAGGGAGGGAAGAAGGGGGAGGGAAGGGAGGGGAGGAGGAGAAGGAGGGATGGAGGGAAGAGAAGGAGGGGAGGGAAGGAGGGAGGGAAGAGAGGGAGGGAAGGAGGGAGGGAGCAATGTAGTGTTGGGTATAGTGGAGAGAGGTGACAAAAGAGGGAAGAGGGACAGAGAATGGAGGAAGAGTGGGTGGCTGTAGGAGAAGTGGAGAATAAAAAGGAGAGTAAAGGAGAATAAATAGAGTAAAGAGGAGAGTAAAGAGGAGAATAAAGATAGTATAGCGATTTTTTGCACCTGAAACTCATCTTAATAAAGGAAGGAAGGAAAGAGGAGAGTAAGGAGGGAAGGAAAGGAAGGAAGGAGAGTAAGGAGGGAAGGTGAAGAAGGAAGGAGTAAGGAGTGAAGGAAGGAGGGAAGGTGAAGAAGGAAGGAGAGTAAGGAGTGAAGGAAGGAGGGAAGGAGGGAAGGAAGAGCCGTAGAGGAGGTAAAAAAGGGAGAGTGAGAGATTGAAAAGGATAAGGAGAGGAAGGTGAAAAAAATAAGGATGGTTTGACAGTAAAGAAGACAAAGTGAATAGTTAAAAAGAGAGAGAGAGAGAGAGAGAGAGAGAGAGAGAGAGAGAGAGAGAGAGAGAGAGAGAGAGAGAGAGAGAGAGAAGAGAGAGAGAGAGAGAGAGAGAGAGAGAGAGAGAGAGAGAGAGAGAGAGAGAGAGAGAGAGAAGAGAGAGAGGAGAGAGAGAGAGAGAGAGAGAGAGGAAGATGGAAGAATGAAGGACAGGAAGAAATATATAGAAAGGTAAAAAGAAGCAAAAACTGAAGAAGAAACAGACAGACAGATAAATGAGAAAAATCATATAAATACAAAGAGAAAAGACAAAGAGAAAGAGGTGGAATGAAAGGGATAGAAGAAGAAGAAGAAGAAGAAGAAGAAGAAGATAGAACAGAGGAAGGGATGAGAAGGGAACAAGAGGATAACACAGAATAACCAATGAAAATAATAATAATAAAAATAATAATAATAATAATAATAATAATAAATAATAATAAGAGTAAAACTAATCCATGTTATTTACCTTGACGTCTGTGTGGGAGAAGATCTTGAGCCTTGCATGGAGGGCGAGAAAATGTCCTTAGGGTGAGGGGGAGTCTGTAATGGGAGAGAGAGAGACTAAGTTAATAATATACCTAAGAGTTAACATGGGAGGAAAGCTGAGAGATAAATAAATGGAGGAAATAATACTTAGAAGGGAGGGAAAGAGGGAAGGAGGAGGTAGAAAGTAAAGTTTAAAGTTAAGAACACAGGGATACAAAGGAATACAAAGGAATACAAAGGAAACACAAACAGCAACAGACCATTAGATCCTTACATGGCTGTTTGATTTAACTACATTATACTAACTAGATAATAAGAGAGAAAGGATACGAGAGTAGAAGGAAGGAAGGATAGGAGGAGGAAGAGAAGGAGGAGGAGGAGGAGGAGGAGGAGGAGGAGGAGGAGGAGGAGGAGGAGGAGGAGGAGGAGGAGGAGGAGGAGGAGGAGGAGGATAAGCTGAGGTAGGAATAGGTAGTAGTAGGTAGTACAACACACATGATTGGTCGCCATCAGATAGCCTGCCGCCCTACGTCGCCTCTCCAGTAGTGCATCCATCAAAAAGTTTAAAAAAAATAGGGAGTAAAAAACTGCGTCTCCAAATTAGGACTTCTTAAACCCCCCCCCCCCCCCCCTCTCTCTGTGTCCCTCCTATCCTCTTCCCTCCTCTCTCTGTGTCCCTCCTATCCTCTCTTCCCTCCTCTCTCTGTGTCCCTCCTATCCTCTATCCCTTACTCTGTGTCCTCTTGTCCTCCTCCTTCTCTTCGCTGCCCTCCTATCTTCCCTCCTCTCTCTGTGTCCTGAAAATCCTGATCTTCCCTCCTACCCTTACCCACCCCTATGACCCCGCCAACCCACCACGAACAATACCTATGCTCTTGTCCTGTCCATTTATTCAGCTGCCTCACGTATCTTACATCGTTGGTTGAAAAGTGATGATCGTGGGTTGAATAGTGATGATCGTGGGTTGAATAGTGATGATCGTGGGTTGAATAGTGATGATCGTGGGTTGAAAAGTGATGATCGTGGGTTGAAAAGTGATGATCGTGGGTTGAAAAGTGATGATCGTGGGTTGAAAAGTGATGATCGTGGGTTGAAAAGTGATGATCGTGGGTTGAAAAGTGATGATCGTGGGTTGAAAAGTGATGATCGTGGGTTGAAAAGTGATGATCGTGGGTTGAAAAGTGATGATCGTGGG
>JACEEZ010013570.1:17500-27500 GCA_016584305.1 Chionoecetes opilio
TGCGGCCTTGATAATGATTATATTGCCCGCCTTACACTCACTCCTCCGGTAAAAACGTCCACGTCTCCCCCCTGACGTCATGACCCTAAATAGAACAACGCGGATAACAATAACAATGATAATGATAATAATTACAATAATTGATAATGATAAGTAGGTTTACGCTTCCTCAGGTAAAAGTCTCATTTGCGGGCTTTTTCTTACGTCTTTTCTTTTTTTTGCCCTTGGCCAGTCCTTTGTCATGTAAAGAAGTAAGAAATAAAATAGAATAAATAAAAATATCTACTCTGTCTCTCTCTCTACCAATCGTTTTTGTGTCGTTCTGTCTTTCTGTCTCTCTCTATATCAATCGTTTTTCTGTATACCTGTCGTTTTTATTGCATCAACTTCCACCTCAGTTCTGTTTTCTTTCTTCAGCAGAGTTCCGGCGAGCCCTGCTGAGCCCTGCTGAGCCCTGCTGAGTCCAGAGTGACGTACTGACCTCAGCATCTACCCTTGCCGCCCCTCACATCACTACTCTACCTCGGAAATCCCAGGAGCAAACATCCTCTGTGCCTTAGGAGTCTCAGGACAAAAACAGGAAGGCATACGCTGATAAAGAGTGAAGCGCCGCAGGACAGTGTTGAGTGTTCGTGAGGCGCCAAGACCCTGTGTGTGTGTGCGTGTTGTGTGTCGTGTACGTGTGTGTGTGAAGGGTTGCCACGCCCCCCACGCCTTGGCATAGCGCTGGTGTGAGGACAAACCCACGCCCTTAAGTTCCTAGCGGTTGCGTGTGTGTACTGCAGGGCCGCACACATCATCGCCACCACCACTACTACTACTACTACTACTACGCCGACCTCCTAGCCATGAAGTCCCTCTACATGGTGAGTGTTTAATTCCTGTTCTTACGTCACAAGGGCACGAGGTATGCCTGCAGAAGGGAAGGGAAGGGAAAGGAAGGGAAGGGAGGTGCCATGGGAAGCTGCTAAGTCCTCGATACTAAACATGCTAAAAGTGCTGGTGATCTGAAGTTACTGAAAGGAGTACTGATTGGGGAGGGGGTGGAAAAAGTAGTTCAAAAGGAGTTAGGAAATTCATAAAGAAGAGATTTTTACGTTAGGTTAGGTTAGAGTGACTGATATTGTTAAAGGACTGCTGAATAAGTGGATTTTTTTTAGTTATAGTAGAATTAAAATATTAAAGAAGTGATTTAGTAGTGTTAGTATTAAGTGAGGTAAAGTATTAGTATTAAGTGAGGTTAAGTATTAGTATTAAGTGAGGTAAAGTATTAGTGTTAAGTGAGGTAAAGTATTAGTGTTAAGTGAGGTAAAGTATTAGTATTAAGTGAGGTAAAGTATTAGTATTAAGTGAGGTAAAGTATTAGTGTTAAGTGAGGTAAAGTATTAGTGTTAAGTGAGGTAAAGTATTAGTGTTAAGTGAGGTAAAGTATTAGTATTAAGTGTGGTAAAATATTAGTGTTAAGTGAGGTAAAGTATTAGTGTTAAGTGAGGTAAAGTATTAGTATTAGGGGAGGTTATTAAGTTAGTGAGGTTTATTAATTAAGTGAGGTTAAGTATTAGTGTTAAGTGAGGTTAAGTATTAGTATTAAGTGAGGTTAAGTATTAGTGTTAAGTGAGGTTAAGTATTAGTATTAAGTGAGGTTAAGTATTAGTGTTAAGTGAGGTTAAGTATTAGTATTAAGTGAGGTAAAGTATTAGTGTTAAGTGAGGTAAAGTATTAGGACTAAAAAAGGCATTGTTGTTGTTGTTGGGATATCATGTTCGCTTGAGACAAAGAGACAAAGGGGCTTGCGAGCTTAATTACGAATCGTGTTGTGCAGTTTTTTTTTTTTTTTTTTGCGTCTTCGTGCGTCCCTTCATGCAGAGAGTAAAAGTTATTCTCTCTCTCTCTCTCTCTCCTCTCTCTCTCTCCTCTCTCTCTCTCTCTCTCTCCTCTCTCTCTCTCTCTCTCTCTCCTCTCTCTCTCTCTCTCTCTCTCTCTCTCTGCATCCTTTTCCCTTTCAATACACTTCCTCCTACCCATTCTTCTTTCATCCTCCTCCTCCTCCTAATGTGACTTCCTACTTCGGGTTTGTTTCTCCTCCCTTGACGAAGCCTGGCGAGGATAATCACGGGAGAAAGAGGAGGAGGAGGAAGGAGGAGGAGGAGGAGGAGGAGGAGGAGGAGGAGGAGGAGGAGGAGAGGAGGAGGAGGAGGAGGAGGAGGAGGAGGAAGAGAAGCCGCCTACAGGTCTGAAAAGGGATGAAGAATGGAAGAAAAGAAGGAAGGAAGAGAAGGAAGGGATTTATCTTTCTTTCTGTAACTTTTTGATTAATGAAAGTGGGACTGACACACCCAATACTGCGTCCAGGATCTCCTTATTATAGATTCCACACACACACACAAACACACACACACACACACACACACACACACAAACCCCACACACACACACACACACACAACAACACACACAACACACACAACACACACACCTATATATGACTATGTCCTGAACTAGCACAGTGATCTTAGAAAGAGAGAAGAGAGAGAGAGAGAGAGGAGAGAGAGGAGGAGAGAGGAGAGAGACGAGAGGAGAGAGAGAGAGGAGAGAGTAGAGTATTAGATAACCAACAAGATTGCTAACTTTAATTTCTTTGCGTGCGTGTGTGTGTGGGTGGGTGTGTGTATGTGTGTGTGTATGTGTGTGTGTGTGTGTGTGTGTACGGGTGTGGGTGTGGTGGGGACTATGGGGTTGGGTGTGTGGGTTGATGGATTGATGGGCGTGGGCGCTGCATCAACCCAGCAGCGATATGGGCGGGGTTTTTTCAAGAGGGCTAAGAAAAACACCCCCCCCCCCCACACACACACACACACGAATGAGAGAGAAGAAAAAGGAACAGCTTTAGTTCCAAAATAGAGCATAGAGACCTGATAGAGAGAGAGAGAAGAGAGGAAGAGAGAGAAGAGAGAGAGAGAGAGGAGAGGAGAATGAGAGAGAGAGAGAGAAGAGAGAGAGAGAAAAGAGAGGAGAGAGAGGAGAGAGAGAGAGAGAGAGAGAGAAGAGAGAGAGAGAAGAGAGAAAAGGGAGAGAGAGAGAAAATAGAGAGAGAGAGAGAGAGAAGGAGAGAGAGAAGAGAGAGAGAGAGAGAAGAGAGAGGAGAGGAGAGGAGAGATGAGAGAGAGAGAGAGAGAGAGAGAGAGAGAACAGGGAGAAACATAACAGTATAAGGGAGTGAAAAAGGGAAAAGAAAGATAGGAGTAAGAGGATTAAGATAAAGTTAAGAAGGTTAGAAGAGGATGAAGAAAGGGCAAAGAGGCTTGGAAGGTATTTAGAAGGATTATTTGTCCTTGATCCTTAAAATGT
Source organism: Chionoecetes opilio (assembly GCA_016584305.1). NCBI lineage: Eukaryota > Metazoa > Arthropoda > Malacostraca > Decapoda > Majidae > Chionoecetes > Chionoecetes opilio. The sequence continues at coordinate 20,849 of JACEEZ010013570.1, forward strand.
GAAGGTGGGAAAGGAGGAGAAAGATGAGAGATAGGATGGAGGGAAGGAAATTTTTGAGGTAATAACTTTTGATATATGAGTTTGAAGGGTTTTGGGGGGGAGAAAGAGGGAGAGGAGAAAAGGAAGGGGGAAAAAAGGGGAAAGGGTGGAGGAAGATAGAGGGGGGGAAATTTTTTTTGGGTAAAAATTTTTAACAGGAGTTTGGTGAGGGGAAAGAAAAGTGTGTGAAAAAATATATAAAAAGAAAGAAAAAAGAAGACTGATAAAAGAAGACTAAAAAAAAAAGAAAAAAAGGGGGAATAAAAAGGGGGGGGGGAAAAAAAGGGAAAAAGGGGAAAAGGGAGGAAGGGGGAAAAAAAGAGAGAGGGGGGAGGAAAACGAGAGAGAGAGAGAGAGAGAGAGAGAAGAGAGAGAGAGAGGGGAAAAGAAAAAAGAGAGAAAAAGGAGAGAGAGAGAGAGAGAATCCAGATTACGTTTCAAGGTCATTTCACCCCTCTCGTCAAAAACTTCCTGCTTTCTTTCCTCTCTCTCTCTCTCTCTTTTTTCCCTTCTCTCTCTCTCTCTCTCTTCTCGTTTTTCTCCTTTTCTTTTTTAATATATCACTAACTTCTCTATATCTATTCACTAATATATTACGAGTCTGTTAATCGGTTTGCAATCTAAGTCCTTTTTTTACTCTGCTCAAATAACATAAAAAAAAATGGCAAAAAATTGGATGGGAAAGGGGATAAAAACCCTTTTTGGGGGTTATCCCCACACAAAACCAACCAAAACCACACACCAACCACACACACACACAAAACACACACCGCGCGATGGTCAGTTAAAGGTTTCGGTCCTCACTCGTGGGTAGGCGGTTCGAATCCTGTGCCCCCCGGGATTTTTCACTTGACAAATTCGGGGGTTACTGTCCCCTTGAGAAGGGGGGGGGGGGGGTTTTGGGGTGTGTGAGGCCCCAGCATTACCCAAAGACGGTAATAAGAGCTTAAGCTGCACGAGAGGGTGAAACTGGCGATCGCGAGCCAGCTCGCGGGACAAGACCATGGGTGAATGAATGACACACACACACACACAAAACCCGCCCACATCAATAATTCACCCACACCCACATCACACACACCCACAGCCTCCCAAACCCACGAAAATATCCCCGTACCCACCCACTAACCACACCCACACCCACACACACGAAGCCTCCCAAACCCACGTTAAATCCGTACACGCCCGCCACCCCAAAACCCTCCCCCACTAACCCCACACTCCCACACCCACCCCCCACAGCCTCCCAAACCACGTAATATCCACGAAACCCGACCACCTACCACACCCACACCCACACACACAAGCCCCAAAACCACGTCATATCGTACCCGCCCCTACCAAAACCCACACACACCCAAGCCCCCACAACCCACCGTCATTATCCCTACCCGCCCCCGCCCACCCACACCCACACCCACACCCATACACACCCCCAAAACCCACCCGTCAATATCCCTACCCGCGCCACCAACCCACACCATCCACGCCCACACCCAACCCATCACACCTACACACAGGGGCCTTTCCCCAAACCCAAAAAAACTCAAACCCCGGTCCCTCGGCCACCCACACACCACACCCACACACCAACACACCAACACACCCAACCCAACACACCACAAACACAAAAACAAAAAAACCCCCGGGAAGACCAACAACAACAACCCAAAAGAACACCCGCCACCGAAGACACCACACACACACACACACACACACCACCACCCCCCAACGGGGCAGCGCAACAACAACAACAGACAACAACAACAAACAAACAACAAAACACAACACAACACACACACACACCAGTAATAAAATTTTACATCATAATTTATCACAAAAATTAAAAAGTAATAACCCTTTTTTTCTTTTCCACACAAAAATGCGTTCCTTTAAATGTTGAAGCAAGTTACGATATATTTCTCCAGCGATTTCAATAAGTTTTTTCATTATAAGAATGTTATTAGCCACAGCCCGTCACAGATCAATGGTTTTAGTGGTGATATTTTAACTGCGAGCTATTTACGAATGTGTATAGCAGGGAGGAATGTACACATCTTTATCGTCTCAATTCGTAATGTATCGCAGTGTAGTCGTAGTGTGTGACGAAGCAGTAAGGAGTATTAACCCCTTCACGCCCAGATCTTTCCTTTGCTATAAAAAATTGTCTGTTCTCAAGCCATAAAACTACAAAAAGTAACTGAATATACCAAATTAGTTAGTAGACAAGGATACTAAACAGGTCATATCTATAAAACATTGCTTATAGTCACTAGAAATCATCTAATGGTAGCCTAATTACAATGGAAATTACGTTTTGGGCCTCAAGGGGTTAAAGCGCGTGATTATTCCATAACGAACATTACCACCCAGGGAACAGATTTATGGCGATAATTATAAGTTTGGAATATATTTACCTGAATTAATTGACTACGTTGCTGGAAAATTTGCTCCATAAGTTACGTTATGTTTAAAGGAAAAAGAGGAGGAGGAGGAGGAGGAGGAGGAGGAGGAACACTGCCCTAACGGTGTGAGTAACCAGAGAGGGCGAAAAGGGGAGGAAAGAAGAAAGAGAGAGAGAGAGGAGAAAAGAGAGAGAGAGAGAGAAGAGAGAGAAGAGAGAGAGAGAGAGAGAGAGAGAGAGAGAGGAGAGAGAGGAGAGAGGAACAAGGGGGAGGAAGAAAAGGTGTATTTTAACTCCTTTGTATTCTAAGGATCCCCACTCTCGCCCCCGCTTCCCCACCCCCTTACCACCCTCCCCCACCTTCCTCTAATGATCCCAGGTGACCCCAGCCAAAACCCCTCACCTGACCGGGGCAAAAGGTGGAGCAGAAAGCAGGAAACGCACACACACAAACACACACACACACCACACACACACACACACACACACACACACACACACACACACACACACACACACACACACACATACTTACACATGTACGGAAAGAACGGTTTACATGCACCTACACGCCCGTTAAGAATAACAAGAAAAACAGTAGGAAAAAATATATATAAAACAGAAACTGAGGAAAAACACTAAAAATAACAGTGAAGATAGTGACTCGAAATGTAAATTGAGTGATTAATGGATAAGTTTCCTTGGATTCATAGGTATACATACATACATATATACATACATGCATACATATATACATACATACATGCATACATATACATACATACATATATACATACATGCATACATATACATACATACATATATACATACATGCATACATTATTACATATACATACATGCATACATATACAAAAAAATTATACATACATACATACATTTTCACATACACGTAAGTAACTGTAGAGATTATGCAGGTTATATGTATCAGTATTATTATTATTATTATTATTATTATTATTGTTATTATAATTATTATTATTATTATTATTATCTTCAAAACTATGATTATTACTTTTATCATCTTTATCACTATTACTATTTCCATTGCTGACATCATCATCATCATCATCAATTCATCACCTTGCATGCCATCGTGACAAAGGAGTTTACTGATGGTGGTGATGAAGCGACTTTGCATATAAAGAAAACACACACACACACATAAGTAAAATAAATAGTTCCTGTTACTTTTTGGCAAATTGTGCAAGGGGGTAAAAATAGGGGCTTTTAATCATTGTAATTGAAAACTAATTCCAGATTAGTGTTCAGCATGCCCGAAAACTGCTAGGAACAAATTTTCAATCAAATCTATTTTTCAAAAATTTTGGCAAATTTTGCAAGCCTTGAATTTTTTTTAAATCACGTTTTTTACCAATAACTAAAAAAAATATGGCAGATAAGTGCAACATGATTAATCTAGCAATGCCTATCATATTTTCATGTCTTGTAGTAAGTTTTGTCGAATTTGTGGTTTTTAAGGAATATCTGAAAGCATCATGTCATTGTGAATTGGCTGAAATAGGAACTTTTAAGCATTGTAACTGAAAACTTACTCCAGATTCGTGTTCAGCATGCCCGAAAACTACTAGGAACAAATTTTCAAGCAAATCTATTTTTCAAAATTTTGGACAAATTTTGCAAGCCTTCATTTTTTTTTTTAAATCACGTTTTTCTCAATAACAAAAAAATACTATGGCAGATACTTGCAAGAGGCATGGAGAAGTAAATATGGAGTAGATCAAGGGCTATCATTTGGCGTAAAACAAAAAAATATAATGGTAAATAACCGAGAAAATAGCATATTCGTACATTTATACAAAATATCAATTTTCTCAACAACCATGAGGTGTTTTGACAAACCAATTACTGCATCATGGTTAGAGGAAAACCACAAGATGACCTTGTACTTCGAATAAGTTCTTAGGATCTCATAGTTTTGCGGCAAAATAACTAAAAACTCTGAATCGTCGACAAATTGGATATTTTCAGCAGCTAAAAACCGAAAGTTTTTCTTTTCCGCAGATAATGAAAATGCCGGGATCAATTGTAGATGCAATCGATTTGACAATAACTTATGATGGGTTAACATAGTGTGCTGTGTGAGAGAAAATAATTTAGGAGCTAAGGCGAAAAAAAAAGTAATATATAAGTTCTACACACACACACACACACACACACAAACACACACACACACACCACACAAAATAACCCCCCCCCCCCACCCACCCAAAAAAAAAACCCGCCAACCCCCCCCACACACACACACACAAACACACAACACACACACACACAACACACCACACACACACACACAAAACACAACACACACACACCAAACACAATCATACCTTCCCAAAATGTCTCACAGTCGTACAACAAAAACTACAAAACTTACAATGGAGTAACAGTTTACACTATATGAAAGCCGGCATAAGTAATTGAACTTTCACCTGCAGTCAAAAGTTAGGAAACAAAAAAAGATAGAGAAAAAGTTACTTATTGCTCAAAAAAAATATATCAAAACTTTCCAACAAAATGAAGGTTTGAATCTTAAGGGTCACTGTTATTTCGCGACCTGAAAAGAGAAGAGAGAGAGAGAGAGAAGAGAGAGAGAGAGAGAGAGAGCGACGAGATGAGAGAGAACGAGGAGAAGAGAGATGAGAGAGAGAGAGAGAGAGAAGGGGGAGAGAGAGAGAGAGAGGTGATGAGAGAGAAGAGGAGAGAGGAGAGAGCGAGAGAGAGAATGAGAGAGAAGACGAAGAGAGCCGAGAGAGAGAGAGACTATAGACAGCCAACAATAAATAACCTCCATTTCTATTTTCGGGTGTGGGAGAGAGAAGAGTTGAGAGACAGATAGACAAACTTCTCTCTCTCTCTCTCTCTCTCTCTCTTCTCTTCTCTCTCTCTCTCTCCTCTCTCTCTCTCTCTCTCTCAGTCTCTATATCTCTTCTCTCTCTCTCTCTCCTCTCCTGGAAAGTAAGGAACATTGACCTCTAGGATAATTGGGTGCTGTCCTGCGAGGCGCCACCACCATCACCACCACATACCTCCTCCTCTTTCCACTTCCCTTCCTTCTTCCTCTTCCTCCTCCTCTTCCTCTTCCTCTTCCTCCTCCTCCTGTTCCCACTTTCCTTTCTTCTTCCATTCATATTTTTTTCCTCTTCAACACCTATTTCCTCTTCTCCTTCCTCTTCCTGCTATTATCTTTCCTTACAGTCTCTTCTCTCTCTCTCTCTCTCCAATTCCTGTTTTCTCTTTCCTTCTCACCTTAAGGCATACCTGTCCCTGACTAAGCTAACATCAGTATTTCCTATATCCTTGCTGCCCACAGTTCCACAACCCACTATCCTGTACATCGCTCCTACCTTACTGGAATGAATGATAGGAGTGTGTGAGAGAGATTAGATAGATAGATGAGAGACGAGAGAGTGAGAGAGAGATGAAGAGAGACATCCTCTAGCGTCGCCACTCGTATGGGCAAGCAACCGGCGAGAAGAGAGAGAGAGAGAGAGGACGAGAGAGAGAGAGAGAGAGAGAGAGAGAAAAGGAAATAACTAAGATATTAGATAGCGAACACATGGAAGGGAATAAAAGATGGAATGAGGAAATGGGGGAAATGAGGAAGTGTGAGAGAAAGAGAGAAAGAGAGAGAGAGAAAGAGAGATAACGGAGATGGATGGATAAGTGAGAGGAAGTAGATGATTTTGACTAGATTGTTGTACTAATACAGTAGCGTTGTGGTGTTGTGGGAGTGGTGTGTGCTAGGTGTGGTGGGTGTGTGTATAGTGTGGTGTGGTGTGTGTGTGTGAGGTGGTGCTGTCGTGTGGTGTGTCGGTGTGTGTGAGTGGTGTGTGTGATCAACTAGGGACATGATGCGGTGTGATGGTGTGTGGTGCGACAGTCCAGCCCCGGCCGGATGGGGTGTGTGTGTGTGTGTGGTGTGTGTGTCGCCGTCGTGTGGTGCTGTGTGTGTGTGTGTGTGTGTGTGTGTCTTGTGTGTGTGTGAGCGGGTTGATGAGCGCGGTAGCTGTAGTGCTGTGTGTGTGGTGTGTGTGTGTGTGTGTGGTGTTGTGGTGTGTGTGTGTGTGTGTGGTGTGTGTGAGAAAGAGACAGACTGAGGAAGCAGAGAGGATGAGATGGAAGAGGAGAGAGAGAAGGAGAGACGAGAGAGGAAGAAGAGAGATGGAG
>JACEEZ010013570.1:42500-45000 GCA_016584305.1 Chionoecetes opilio
TAAGGATTAGAGTTTAGACTATGATGCAACTCCTGCCCTCTAATGACGAGAACAATTTTGTTATGGAAACAGTAACACGAAATGACTGTTCCGGTGCACGCGTTTGCAGGTAGTAGTAGTAGTAGTAGTAGTAGTAGTAGTAGTATAGTAGTAGTAGTAGTAGTAGTAGTATAGTAGTAGTAGTAGTAGTAGTCGTAGTCGTAGTAGTAGTAGTAGTAGCAGTAGTAGTAGTAGTATAGTAGTATAGTAGTAGTAGTAGTAGTAGTAGTAGTAGTAGTAGTAGTAGTAGTAGTAGTAGTAGTAGTGATAGAAACAGTAGGTAGTAGTAGTTTAATAACAGTAGTGAATAGTAGTAGTAAATTTAGTAGTAATAGTAGATAGAAGTAATATTAGTAGTAACAATAGTAGTAGAAGTACTAAATTAATACCACCATCACAACAACAACAATAACCACAAGGCCACCACAGTGACCACACCCTCATAACACAAAGCATGCCACAATCCTTCACTCTCAGGTTAAGTGGTCGAGATTGTGACGCGGATGTGGCTATAGTGGAGGTGGTGGCGCGGAAGGGAAGGAGGGTGGGAGGGGCGGGCGGGAAACAGGTGGGAGGGAGGGAGAATGGGAGGGATGGAGCGAGAGTGGGGGGTCTGGGGGGGTGAGTGGAAGGCGGCATTTGAGGGGGGTAGCAATGGAGGAGTAGGAGAGGAAAGTATCGAGAGGTATAATTAAATAGTTAAGCGGAGGAGGAAGAGAGAGGAGAGAGAGAAAGGGAGAAGTGGGGATGGAAAAGTAGGCTGACGACTATAAAAAAAAAAAAACTCCTGTGCAATAAAACCAAATAATAAAAGTTATCGTGTGTGTGTGTATTGAGTGTGCGTGTGTGTCAGTGTGCGTGTATGAGTGAGTGAGTGAGTGTGTGTGTGTGTGTGTGTGTGTGTAAAACCCGGGGTAATAATGGTCGTGGTGCAGTAGTGAGCGAGGCAAACTCAATAAAAGAATAATTTATACACGACCTAATTCCTTACCGGTGAATCATTCGACTGGTATTGAAATTGCATTGAAAGGATGAAATACAAAATGAATCGGCTGTCAGGTGGAGTTGGACGTAGACATGTGTGACGAAATGTAAGTGGGTGGACAGGTTAAGTAAGTGGATTAAGGTAGTGGATTTGCCTCATGTATACGCAACGAGGGACAGGTTTCTCACACACACACACTCGCAGTCTTCTCACGAATCCACAAACAAGGATAAGGGCTTGACAGGAATATTATAGTGAAGGACATAACCATAGAAGTCTCACGTCCTACCACGATCTCTCTCACACATACAATCGCAGTCTCCTCACGAATCTACAAACAATAAGGGCTTGACAAATATTATAGTGAAGGACATAACCGTAGAACTCCTACATCCTACCCCGCCCCAGGTTCTTCAGCTCAACGTCCCCGGAAGGTCAAGGACGGTGCAGCGCAAAATCCACCTCCCGACGCCCGTGCAAAGTCAAACAGCAGCAGATTCCTTCACATCCTCGCTCTGACCTTGGCTTTCGCGCGCTCTCTCTCCTTTCTCTCTCTTTCTCGCTCTGCCGCTTTTACTGTCTCAATGCCTCAAGCACATTAACTTCCCGCTCCCAATTTCAGGGTACAGTGTTGTGAGATACCTTATTACGAACGTTATATTGTCTCCGTGGAAAATGGTCTTGTCTTTTCTGTTCTCTCCTCCGCAGTGTTTATTTTGCCTCGGGCCCCGTTGCTACCACCTCCAGTTCTCTATGTGGGAATTCTTAACTGTCTGCACGGTCTTTTCTTTACACAATTAGCTTTTTTTGTCGTTACTGTTATCCTGGGTACACTGCGTTACCTTGAGAAAGTCTGTCACATGAGGAAATGCCCCTCTCTCTCTCTCTCTCTCTCTCTCTCTCTCTCTCTCTCTCTCTCTCTCTCTCTCTCTCTCTCTCTCTCTCTCTGATGACTGCAGTTCAACGACCAACACCATATTTTTAGTATCTATTTTTGCAGTGGTCATTTTTTCGCCCCGTAAAGTCATTGACGCGAAAACGATAATGACTTTCCCGCCACGCAAAACCGCAAACTTGAAAAACAGGTCTTGAGATGAACACGTGAAAATGATGAAGCGAAGTGTGAGGAATGAGTGATGGGGAGCCTCGGAAAACATGGATTAATGAGGTAGTAATTGCCCGGATGAACAAGGGTAACATAGGCATGGCCGCTACCTTGAAAAACAACACTTGCTCACCAGTCCGCCTCTGCTCTCAGTCAATGCTAATTCCCTTGTTCCTCACGTATACTCACCGTTTCTGTCAGCCACACGTCTTGTCTCTGCATTCAGTTTAACACCTGAATGCATTTTAACGTCACTCAGCAGTCACTAAAGCACTACAAATCAATTAAAACTTCGCTAAACGTATTCGTGATGATTCTGTCCTGAGTGTCCGAGTGAGGTGTCTGACAGTGACAGGCTTCGCGGGAGGTAA
>JACEEZ010013570.1:50000-52500 GCA_016584305.1 Chionoecetes opilio
ACATAAGAAAATAAGGAAGCTACAAGAGGCCGCGAGACCTACACGAGGTAGTTCCTATCACAAAGCTTCAAGTTTTACCCTTACGACTATCTTACTTTTGATTTACGACCTACCATACCAATTACGAAAACCACCTTTAACCAACAGGGACAGAAAGGATAGAATAGCATACACCTCAAACGCCTTAAAAGTCAATGTCATTAGAGTGAAGAGCGAAGCAGATTTCACTACGGGCAAAAAATCGTACGGGACAGACAGGATAGTTACTAATACAGCTGTACATTAGGGAGGCAGGTAGAGGCCCTTCCCTTCCCTGCCCTTCCCTTCCCCTCGCCCTTCCCATTCTCCTGTCACGGCTCAGGAAGGGGTGACATGACGCATCCCTTCCCTCCCTCCCCTGTGTGTTGAGGTAGAAAGGTGTGAGGTAGGAAGGAATGCTGTGTACTTTGGGGTCCTTGATATAAGAGTTTCAAAAAGAATGTAAGAGTATATAGAAGAGGTAAGGTGGAAGGAAAATTGTCGAAGTAGAAAGTAGAAGTAGAAAATTATGAGGTAGGAACTTAAGGAATGCTGTGTACTTTGGCTCCTTGTTATATGAGTAACTGTTTCAAAAGGGAGATTGTTAGAGTAGAAGAGTGAGGAGGATGCAAGATTGTTGAGATAAAAGGATGCTCTGCCTTTTCGTTATATCAAAATAAGGAAAATATATGATTAGAGGAAGTAATTAAGAGGTAAAATTGTCGAATAAAAAGGAAGCTCTACCGTCTCGATATATCAAAATAAGGAAAATATAAGAAACTAGGAAGTAATGAAGAGGTAAAATTGTCGAATAAAAAGGAAGTTCTACCGTCTCGATATATCAAAATAAGGAAAATATAAGAAACTAGGAAGTAATGAAGAGGTAAAATTGTCGAATAAAAAGGAAGTTCTACCGTCTCGATATATCAAAAAAGGGAAAATATAAGAAACTAGGAAGTAATGAAGAGGTAAAATTGTCGAATAAAAAGGAAGTTCTACCGTCTCGATATATCAAAAAAGGGAAAATATAATAGAGGAGGAAGTAATGAAGTAAAATTGTCGAAAAAAAAATTCCTTCGATATAACAAAATAAGGATATAAGAAACAGGGAAAATAAGAAGAGAAAATGTCGAATAAAAAAATATTCGATAAATAAAAAACCCAAAATATAAAAAACTAGGAAGTTAATGAAATAAATTTCAAATAAAAAAAGTCTCCATCCGATTTCATAAGGAAATATAAAACTGGAAGAAATAAAATTTGGATAAAAAGGAGTTTTGTGTGTATATCAATAGGAATATGAACTGGAAGTAATGCAGAGGTAAATTGTCGAATAAAAGGACCCTTTCCGTCTCGATATATCAAAATAAGGAAAATATAAGAAACTAGGAAGTAATGAAGAGGTAAAATTTTCGAATAAAAAGGAATTCACCCTCTCGATATATCAAAAAAGGGAAAAATAAGAAACTAGGAAGTAAGAAGAGGTAAAATTGTCGAATAAAAAAGGGAAGTTCTACCCTTCGAATTTTTCAAAAAAGGGAAAATTAAGAAAAATAGGAAGTAATGAAGAGGTAAAATTGTCGAATAAAAAGGAAGTTCTACCGTCTCGATATATCAAAAAAGGGAAAATATAATAGAGGAGGAAGTAATGAAGTAAAATTGTCGAAAAAAAATCTCTCAATATAACAAAAAGAGAGAAAGAAAGAAAGAAAGAAAAAGAAGATTCGAGGGAGAAACAAAATATTCGAAAAAATTAAGATACCCACAACATGAATAAAAAACTAGCCTCGTGTTAATGAAATACTTATTCAAAGCTGGCAACCAAAATCTCCATACGAGTTCTTGAGGAGCATCAATTAAAACTGTCAGAATAGATTTGGATACAGAGTATTGTGTGTGTAGCTATCAGTGTGTGTCTGTATCTTCCTGTGACAGCCCGACAGGCGAGAGGTGCCCCCCCCGCTAGGTGACTCAAGCTTGCCATACCTCATTAATCTCTCTCTCTCTCTCTCTCTCTCTCTCTCTCTCTCTCTCTCTCTCTCTCTCTCTCTCCTCTCTCTCGCTCCCCTACCCCTTCCCCTTCCTTTATTTTTTTCTCCTCTCTCTCTCTCTCTCTCTCTCTCTCTCTCTCTCTCTCTCTCTCTCTCTCTCTCTCTCTCTCTCTCTCTCTCTCTCTCTCTCTCTCTCTCTCTCTCTCTCTCTCTCTCTCTCTCCCTTCCCCATCCATTCTTTTATTTATTTCTCTTTCTATCTCTCTTGTACCCCCAAAATCCATCCTTCCACATTCCTTTCTTACTAAATACACACACACACACACACACACACACACACACACACACACACACACACACACACACACACACACACACACACACACACACACACACACACACACACACACACACACACCACACACTAATACACATATACACAGACAACCTAATAAAAAGTATGACACAAAAAAATCAATAACCAGAATCTC
>JACEEZ010013570.1:57500-80000 GCA_016584305.1 Chionoecetes opilio
AGCAGCAGCAGCAGCAGCAGCAGCAGCAGCAGCAGCAGCAGCAGCAGCAGCAGCAGCAGCAGCAGCAGCAGCAGCAGCAACAACAGCAGCAGCAGCAGCAGCAACAGCAGCAGCAGCAGCAACAACAACAGCAACAACAACAACAACAGGAACAACAACAACAACAACAACAGCAACAGCAGCAGCAGCAACAACAACAACTACAACAACAGCAGCAGCAGCAGCAGACACAGAGCACCTCACAGACTCTGACAGGTAAGTTTCTCAGTGTGTCCTGTGCGAATGGCGGGGCGGGGCGGGGCTGGGGGATTGAAGGGGAGCCTCGGCCACCCTGACGCCCCACCGCCGCCCCCCGGGTCACGCCAACCCTGGGACGTAAGTACAAAGAGAGAGATGCAGAAAAAAAGAAGAAAAAAAGATACGTTCAACGCTCCACTGGTAACAAGACCAAATGTTTCCACTCACAAAAATGGAAACTGACTTAATGGGGATTTCACGGTCGAAATTACTAATTTACGAGCGGCAAATACACGTCAAGATTGAAAAGCTTTGACCTCCATGACCCCTTCAGGCGGCCGTCTCCCTCGCCCACGCCCCGCCGGCCACCTGCCCGTCACGCCTGTGTCACGGCCATCGTCCTCACGGCCAGGGATGACACCCCAAAAGTCCCGTCGTTCCTTTTCTTACACTTTATCTCCTCACAATTGATCCAACTTCTCCTAACCCGTTCCTTCCTCCCTTTCTCTCTGTCTCCACACACACACACACACACACACACACACCACACCACACCCACACCCACACCCACCACACACACACACACACACACCACACACACCACACCACACACACCACACCCACACCACACACACACACACACACCACACACACCACACCACACCACACCACACACACACACCACCACACACACACCAGCACACACACACACACACACCCACACCCCGCAACACACACACACACACACAAACACACACAAACACAACCACACTCGATCCACAAAGACACACAATACATCACATCAATCAAACACCGATTAAACCACATTTATGCACATCTAAAACACATAAACACCAAAATCACACAAAAGTGTAAATACATTTTATATCATTTTAATTTGGTATTAAAATGTATTTAACATTGGGCAATCCGTATGTTACAAAGTTAAACCATGTATAATCTCATTTAAAAGGAAAATTTTACCCTTATTTTAACCACAAATTTGGCACTGAGAAGGAACATTTCTAAGGAAACCCAAAATCTAAGGAAATCCTAAGGAAATCCATTTTTTTCGGACATGTAATTTTTTTTTTTATTTAAAATGTGTTTACAAATGTATTTAAATACAATTGACGTATCTAGTATTTAAATACATTCGTAAAATGTATTTAGTATTTAAATACATTTCTCCCATGTATTTAGTATTTAGTATTTAAATACATTCAATGTATTTAGTGCCCAGCTCTGCACACACACACACACACACCATTGCCCAAAGATCGGTAATAATGAGCTCCAAGCTCGCTCTGAGAGGGTGAAAACTGGCGATCGCGAGGCAGCTTGCGTGGACAAGACCATGGGTGAATAACACACACACACATTATCCTTCCATCTTCATAAAAACCGTAAATAACACAACAACCTTCCCTTCCTTCCTCGCGGAGATCCAGTGAGGTAATTTAATGCGTGTTAACTAATACAAAACGTGGCGCCGCTGAGAGGGGACAAAACAAACAACAGGAGGCAGACACAGTGAGTGAGCAGCGGCGGGCGGCTCTCCCACGACCACCTACCTCAATACAGGAGAACCCTCGGCTGGGCTTGCTAATCTTACCCATGATGGAGAGAGAGAGAGAGAGAGAGAGAGAGAGAGAGAGAGAGAGAGAGAGAGAGAGAGAGAGAGAGAGAGAGGAGAGAGAGAGAGAGAGAGAGAGAGAGAGAGAGAGAGAGAGAGAGAAGAGAGAGAGAGAGAGAGAGAGAGGAGAAGGAGAGAGAGAGAGAGAGAGAGAGAGAGAGAGAGAGAGAGAGAGAGAGAGAGAGAGAGAGAGAGAGGAGAGAGAGAGAGAGAGAGAGAGAGGAGAGAGAGAGAGAGAGAGAGAGAGAGAGAGAGAGAGAGAGAGAGAGAGAGAGAGAGAGAGAGAGAGAGAGAAGAGGAGAGAGAGAGAGAGAGGAGAGAGAGAGAGAGAGAGAGAGAGAGAGAGAGAGAGAGAGAGAGAGAGGAGAGAGAGAGAGAGAGAGAGAGAGAGAGAGAGAGAGGAGAGAGAGAGAGAGAGAGAGGGGAGAGAGAGAGAGAGAGAGAGAGAGAGAGAGAGAGAGAGAGAGAGAGAGAGAGAGAGAGAGAGAGAGAGAGAGAGAGAGAGAGAGAGAAGAGAGAGAGAGAGAGAGAAGAGAGAGAGAGAGAGAGAGAGAGGAGAGAGAGAGAGAGAGAGAGAGGAAGAGAGAGAGAGAGAGAGGAGAGAGAGAGAGAGAGGAGGAGAGAGGAGAGAGAGGAGAGAGAGAGAGAGAGAGAGAGAGAGAGAGAGAGAGAGAGAGACTCCTTCCAGTTCACAACATAAGTAAATGTCATCCCAGCACGGTAGTTCAAAGCGTTCCATCATAAAAGCTATAAAATGACGTGTGCAGATCCTAGGTGTCTAGGAAGCATTGCTACATAACCAACACCAACACGAACCCAAACCAAGCGTTTACTAAGCTCACACTCTCCATCTCCACTCTCTATATACTGTACGTATAATCAAAGCGTGGAAGAGAAGCTTTACGAGTGACCGAAAATTAGACCACAGAACATGGCATTAACCCCTTGAGGCCCAAAACGTAATTTCCATTGTAATTTAGATACCATTAGACTATTTTTAATGAATGTATGTAATATTTCAATAGATATCCTGTTTAGTATCCTTGTCGACTCACTAGTTTGGTATATTAAATAGCCAGGGAAAGATCTGGGTGTGAAGGGATTAACAACTTATCTTTCTGCAGGCGGCGGCTACCAGGGCCCGGACCCGGCAGACAGCAGTGACATGCCCCCCGGCGGCACCCTCACCATCAACTATGACCTTGGCAATCAGTTCCACGTGGAGAAGCAATTCGCTGACGGCAGGAGAATAGGAAGGTGAGTGAGATCTGGTTGGTGGTGACTGGTGAGGCCATGGATACATTACCAGCACTCAGGTACAATTTACAAATGGTTGAGTCAGTATCAAATAACCTAATGCCTCCCAGGTAGTTAGTGCGGAGTCATTAGAGAGCTTTAAAAGGAGGCTAGATCATTCCATGGATGGGGATGAGAGGTGGATGTAGGTAGTGTTAAGTAACAGGAACTACCTCATGTAGGTCTCACGGCCTCTTGTAGCTTCCTTATTTTCTTATGTTCTTATGTTTAAAGCCAAACAACCCTTAGCTTATTCCGTGACTCCCTCGCAGGCACGGCTATGTGGACCCGCTGGGCATCTTTCGCGTAACCCACTACAGCACGGGACCCGAAGGACTCAACCAGCGGCAGGAGAGTCGGTGGGTCGGCCATCGGGACCCCTTCACCTCATAGGACGGCCCTTCACCTCCTGCAGGGTAGTGGCACCGCTTCAGGAGGCTGTCAGACAGAGGTGCCAACGGCGTGGAGAGTGGTGGAGCGCGTTCCAGAATACTGCCTGAAACAAACACTTGCACCGCAGAACAGCAATGAAGGGCATTTGCCGGCAGCAGTGATACAGTGACTAACTCTGCTAAAATATTAACATTAATGCTTCGGCAGTGACGATGGGCGGGAAGGCAGTGTGCAGGGCAGCCAGACGCTACAAGGGTGGTTGTCGGGAACACTGGCCATAGCAGTGAGATAGACAATCGCACACTGCCAGGACGCGGCACTAACGCCACTAAACACTAACACACGCAGCCACTCATGACATAGCGTAAAACTCTCGGTAAAAGACATAACGTGCCAAGTTATTTCTCTCTATCTAGTAAAGGTCGCAAGTCTGGCCAGACCACTGCAGTCTTACATTAGTCTAGGCTCAGCGCTTTCATTTTCTATGAATACTTCAGAATCGAGTTCTTGGTATACTCGTATAATTCAACACAGTGCGCTGTTCTGTAAATCTGGAATAGGCGTGTGGCTTTAATTAAAGACTTCAGGACGTTCAGGTGCCTCACACACCTGTACCCACACACACCTGCTGTCCCTGTGTTGTGGGCACAGCAAAAATCTGCCTAGGTGAGACGTTTTTTACTGCATATTTAAAGATACCGAGTGTATGCAATGAATGGATGTGTACAGTAGATTTCGATGTTCTCCGGTGATGCTACTGTTGATACATTTAAGTAGGAGCCATGAGACATGATGGCAAGCAATATGTTATAGTTTATATCGGATGAAATCCCCAGTACTGCCAACAGTCTTAGTTTATTAGTCAGTCCAACTGAAACAGTAACTTTCGTGCGTACAAACACAACACAGGGGCGCCGCCCTCAACGCTGCTCCCTGGCCTGGGCAGGACACGGGGCTGGCGAGGCAGGCTCTACACGCCCTCACCCACTCATGGGGGGCTGCTGCCTGGCCCTCGCACCGCCACGGTATAGTACATGCCTCGCCACCGTCACCGTCCTAGGCAATGTTCTCTATCGGTGGCTCCAGCAGTGGCCCTTCGCCTAGCCCCCGTGGCGCGGGCGGCGCCAACACCTACACACACACTCCTTGGCGATGTACTAGAGCACACACACACACACACACACATACACACACAAACTGTCAGTATAGCTTAGTGGTCTAGGGCACGGCGGGCCACCTTATGGTCACGTGCTCGATCCCCGCTCAAGGGATTTTTCACTGACAATTGCTGGCAGTTACTGTCCTTTTTGAGCAAGGGGATGGGTGTGTGTGATGTGTCAGATCCCAGCCTTACCCCTACATAGATTTCTATGAGCTCTAAGCTCTTCCCGGGAGGTTAATAGAGGGCGATCGCGGTCCAGCGGGTGATCAGGCCGTGGGTGAAATACACACACATACGTACACACACTCACAGAGGCTCTTCAGCCAAAGGCTATCTAAAAACTTAAACAGACCATAATTTCATAAATATTGTAGTAATGTAGTTTGCATACTGTTCCAAGAGAGGCAATAAATTTTGTTACCTTGAATTATATAAACAATACTGTACTCTGTTGCGATAGTTTGTTCATTTGTCGCCGTATATCAGCAGCATGACGACAGTTGCAACACCGCATTAACTGCAGGACCCCTGTCTGTACACTGTTGTCTGTCCACACGTGACACTGGAGAGGATCAGCGCTGCTGTCCTCACGCAGCCTGACGCCCTCGCATACACGCTTCCTCAACACACATTTACACAACAAAGATTTACATTATTAGCAAATTTCTCTCAAAATGGTCTGCATCATCCTTAAAAGAAAATAAACCAATTTGTTCGTTCAGTCAGAGAGCCGAGTCCCGGTGAGTAGGTGCCTCCTCGCGTCTGCCGCCGCCCCTCCCTTGAGTCCACCGTGGCTGGGGTGGGCGTGCGTGCCGAGGGAAACCTGACTGAGGGCGGCAATGGTCTACCCAGTGGGGTCAATACTTGTACATAAAATGCTGAGGATTAATTCTTAAGTAGGCCTAATACTGCTTGTGGCTGTGTACAGCAAGCTTCGTTACTGTCCATGTGGCGGCCGCAGTTGTCTTCGTTTTGACGACTGATTTTGACAACATTGTGAACATTGACAAACCCTCGAAGTGCCGTTTGAGCTTCCCTTCGCATCTCATGTTTTGTTTTTATCCACAGCATCAGAAAGGTCCTGGCCCCCTTGAGCCCTTGAGACAAGTGATGACAGTCATTCCCTTCCACTCCAAAATGACATTCATAATGAAGTTACCTGATTTTTCATCATTTCAGTCCGAGCGAAAGTTGTGCAAAGAATACTTGTCGCCTTCTTATCTTATTTTATGTTAATTAATATTCTGTAACCATTCCGCGTGGGCAGCAGGCAAGGGTCAGGCCATGGCACCCATGGCCCCACACTGTGCGGGCTTTGTGATCGCGGCACCATGGCAAGCAGTAACGAAGGCTTTCGCTACACAAGGACGGCGCGAGCGTCCCGCCGCCGACCTAGACCCCAGACACGCGTCACCCACCATGACCTGTCAGGGGAAGGCAAGGCCCCGGCGGGGACGGCGCGCCCAGGTGTGTCCAACACTAACTGTGATAATTGTTCTTCACAACATTAAACTTGTACAAAAGGAGGATGGAATAAAAGTGACCAAGACCAATGATCTACACGTTTTTATAATCCTCGTCGTCCTGGTAAGTCGTGCTGCTCTGAGCATGCTGCTGCTGCTGACGCTGACGTGTCACCCAATGTGTCGCATGAGGTTCAGCAATGGCACTGTTGCCGTGCGCAAAAATAATAATAATGATAATCTCCACATAGACAACAAGGACAGGCAGGAGGGGATGCAGTGGCCCCTCAGAAACTTACCAAAAGGCAGATTTCTTTCTTTTCTATTTTTTTTACATTCTCACTTTAGGAAGGAGCAGTTACACCCACCATCAGGATGTAGCCTATAGACTACGAAGCGTATTAACAATATATACATTTGTTTTTCACAGGGAAACCAACGTAAGTATCCACCAGCAGTACAGTCACCACCCCGGGAACATGCTGGGGCGGGCGGGCGAAGGGCACGTTGCTCCTTCATCGCTCTCCACCCCGCTATATACAGGACACCAACAAGGCGCCGCCACACCCCAAACACGCCACGTCGCCACGTGCACCCCGGCGAGGCTCCCGTGTGTATGTGTACATATGAACAGAACCGTATAATGAAGGACTGTAAACCTTCCTTACCCTGGCACGGCCTGCTTCACGATACTTCCTTCACATTTTCACCACAAGAATCCCGCCGCACGAGGACGCTCCGTGTGGCAGGCTGAGGACGATGCTTGGGGAGAAGGCACGTCTTGTTCACCACGACAGGACAATAACAATAACAACAACGAAGGACAGCATAAATAAGCCATGAAAACACCCTTGTGACCTGAAGGTAAGCAGCGTCTGGACCTGAGTGATGTCTTTGAAGATGAGCGGAGGGACAGGGTGCTCATCCCCCTTATACTATACTAACAGACTCGTGGGCTTCGCGGGGGCATCAAGGGAGAGAGGCAAGCGGGGTTCCAAGTCACATAAAAAAATACTCGCCTATCCTGATGTTGAATAAAATGATGCCTCACAAAATATGAATACTTTCAGATAAGTTAAGACATGGAGTGTGTGTATCAACGAAGCCGAGCGGCGCCCTGCTGCCTCCACAACCTTAAAATGAGTCCTTGTCTGCCTCAAAACAGACATAATGAGAAATGGTCAGCAAGCAGTATGCCGCTCAACTTCGTTTGCACACGCGTCACTCTATGCACGCGACCCTGACTATGGCACATGAGGGCTAGGGCAGTGGTGACGGCGGCGGTGCTGGTGCGTGCGTGGTATGCATGGTGAGCAGACACGCACGTCCTAAAGACACCCTTATGAAAATCTGCTGAAAGGATGAGGTGACAGTATGTAATGGTAAGTAGTACAGAAAAAGCCCCTTGTCCCGCTATAAGCACCACACAGCCGCCGCACCGCTAGTCCGCGTCATTAAGTACTGGCACTCTGGTAACCTGGGGAAGGCGAGTCCGATGACAGTTCCTGGTGCACGTGGGCGGTGGGTGAGAAGTGCTGACCCGCCACGTCTGCCGTCGCGCCCCACTCCTCCTTCATGAGGTCCGCCGTCCGCTCAGCAATCATGATGATGGCCGCCATGGGATTGCCGGACACCACCACCGGCATCACCGAGGCATCCACCACCCGCAGGCCTGCCACGCCCCGCACTCTGCGCCGGGGAAGAGCATAAAGCTTTTGAGGGTATCCTAGTTATCCTGGTCCAGGTGATATATCATGGCACACTAAGCATGAAGCATACGCGTGGCCGGCCTAGCAAGGTGACACAGGTGAAGGCCACACCCACACTACCTTAGGTTGTGATCCACCACGCTGAAGGGATCCTCGGCGGGGCCCATCTTGCAGGTGCCCGCGAAGTGGTAAAAGGTGGTTGCCATGTTTCGGACGTAGCATCCCCAGTACTCGTCGCTCCCAAACTGATGGCCAAGACAGCTCCGCAACGGCTGAGGAAAGGTGGCGGCCTGTCAATACTGCCGAGATCAAGATATTTTCAGAGTAAACATGCCTGACAACCAGTGTCCCTCGCGCCGTCACACACAACCAACCTTGCTGTAGAGTTTGGCCCCCAGAGTTTTGACGAAGGGCGGCGTCCTCCCAACCTCCAGGGCCAGCTTGATGCCTGTGTGGAGGGATGTTACAGTCTTCTCTCCTGAGTCTCACCCAATATTTAGTTAGATCATCATATTCATCCTTCACTAATGTGTCTTCACGTTCTTAAATGCTCCACCCGGGTTGCCCTCGCGCGACCCCATCACGCCGGCGTCACTCACCGTTGACGAGCGTGTGGACATCATCGGGGTGACTCAGGTAGTTGGGGTCGACGATCGGAGCGTCGAGAGGATCACGTGACCTGAGCACCACTGATCCCACACTCTTGGGCCGCATGAGGTAAGGCATGATGGTCATCCCGGTGCGTCCAAACAGCGGCGAGTACTGCTCCAGGTATTTCTAGCAGAGGGGGGAAGGGAAACCTCAGGTTCGCTCGGTGTCGCTTTAGCTACGCGTTTCAGCAGATCCAATTAGAACTAGCTTTCTATGAGGATGACCTGATGGTTGAAAGCTGCCTAGTGAATGCTGACAGGTCGTTCCAGGTGGTTGAAAGCTGCCTAGTGTAAGCTGACAGGCCGTTCACACACTCCTCATGCACTAACCTGCTTGTCGAGACCCAGGGCGACGCTGGAGAGTACGCCCTCCTGTGCCAGCCCCGAGGACACCATGTACAGCTGCACGTCCGGCCAGTACGGATCCCCGCCCTTCTCGGACACCCTCGCCCAGGCGTGTCCAAACTGGCCGATGGGTGAGGTGAAGGCTCCTGGAGGGGGAAGAGACGTAGAGGCTAGAGGCTGCAGGGGTGCGATGGGTAAGCGGAGGGTGATGAGTGTTGGGTGTACAGAGTTAATGACAAAGTTAAAGGTCTGTAACCCTGTGGTTGGGTGTCATGTGTAGGGGTGCCACAAGGCGGGACGCGGACCGGAACTCACCTTTTCTGTAGTGGACGTAATCGCTGACCTGTTTTGGGCTGAAGATATCGGAAACCGTGTTGGGGATGTTAGGGCCGAGCGTCCAGGTGAGGCCGTACAGACACATGTGGTCCTGAAGGTTCTGCCCCACGCCCGGCACCTCCGACACCACAGGGATCTGCACACCCGGAGGACAACGGGAACATGACATGGCAACACAGCGCAAGAAAACCCTAAGCTAGATTTTTTTGTTCTACGTTGGAGCCTATAGCGCCTGTTGACTATTTTTTTCTTTTAAGGGCTCAGGTGGTTGGCCCTGCACATTCTGGAGGGTCGTGATGGTTGGCCCTCACCCGTTGGTGGCGCAGGCTGGATTTTATATATTTATTATTTTTTTTAGATGTCTATATATCATATGATTTCGCTGATGATGAACGGGATGTCAGGAGAGAAAAGAGATAATTAAGGGCGTTAGGGGAAAGACATGAGAGAAAACGTGTGTGTGTGTGTGTGTGTGTGTGTGTGTGTGTGTGTGTGTGTGTGTGTCTGTCTGCGTGCGTGTGTGTGTGTGTGTGTGTGTGTGTGTGTGTGTGTGTGTGTGTGTGTGTGTGTGTGTGTGTGTGTGTGTGTGTGTGTCGGCGTGAAGGGATAGCCATGAGGAAAGGGAGGTACGAGGATGGGCTGGGGGGAGTGGGATGCCCTGTGGACTTACCTTGTGGAGGCGTAGGACGTCGGGGTGGCCGAGACCTGACAGCATGAGCAGCTTCGGGGACTGAAGGGCGCCGGCAGAGAGCACCACCTCCCGCGACGCGAACACACGCCGAACCTGACAGGATAAAAAAAATAAACATTAAATAAAACACAAATATCCATTATCATACAGGAAACCCTCTTTAAATCGAACCCGTATAATTCATACTTCGGATAATTCGACCTGTTTCAGGCCAGTTCAAATTTTTCAATAACTCCATAATTCGAGCAAGTTTGAATTATCCTTAGCCTTACTAATGGGAGTCCGACCTCTCCCATGCGGTGCGTGCCGCGGCTGCCCAGCGTGATCTGATATATAATAATATATAATTATCGTATAAATACGATAGGCGGAGGAAGAAGGGGAGAGGGGAAGGAGGAAGAAGGGGAGAGGAGGAGAAGGGGGAGAGGGAAGGAGGAACGATGAGGAGGAAGGAGGGGAGAGGGGGAGGAGAAGGAAGGAGGTGGAACAAGGAAGGAAGGAGGTGGGACAAGGAAGGGAGGAGAAGAAAGGGAGGAGAGGAAATGGGAGGAGGAAGAACTATTTTTTTTAAGTATCCTTCGCTTTGCATACAATCCTTCAGAGTCCTTCACGGGCCTCTTCGCTCCTTCACGCATCCTACAGGAGTCATGGGAGTGTGTTGAAAATCCCACAAGATTGCTATAGTATTCCTAAGTTTTTATAAGTACTTTGACAGTCGCATGGGTGGCTCAAATAGGGATTAATAATAATAATACTAATACTGAAAATACTAATACTGATTATTGTATTGAAGTAAGGATTAAGCTAGCAATGCCTATCATATTGGTATGTCTTGTAGTAAGTTTTGTCTAATTTGTGATTTTTAAGGAATATATGGAAGTATCATGTCGTTGTGAATTGGCTGAAAAAGGGACTTCTAATCATTGTAACTGAAAACTGACTCCAGATTCGTGTTCAGCACGCCCGAAAACTGCTAGGAACAAGCTTTCAAGCAAATCTATTTTTCAAAAAATATTGCAAATTATGCTAATGTGCAATATTTTTTTAGAAATAAATTTGCTTGAAAATTTGTTCCCAGCAGTTTTCGGGTTTGCTGAATACGAATCTGAAGTTAGTTTTCAGTTACAATGATTAGAAGTCCCTTTTTCAGCCAATTCACAATGACATTATAGTACTTCCATATATTCCTTAAAAATCACAAATTAGACAAAACTTACAAGACATAAAAATATGATAGGCATTGCTAGATCCCAATTAGTTCGAACTAGAGAGGGTTTACTGTACTATAGATAAACATAATTGATAAAAAATAAATAATAATAAATATAAAAAAAAACATCAAACGATTTACAATCCTCCATTATCATACTATTTTTTTCCGTTAAAGTAATAAAAAGAGTCACACAAATACAAGAAAGAAAAAAAAATTATCAAATGAGGCTATTCAAACAAAACAAGAAGAAAGAAAGAAAGAAAAACAATGACAAGATAAATATAATCAGATAACCACGCGTAATTATGAAGAGAAACTGCACATGACACACAAGGCCGCGCGATAAGTCAGCTGCACTTAACACAACACAATGCTTGGAGGGGAGACTATTGCTGTTTCTATTGTATTTATATTCTATCTTATTTTATATAGTTTTTTTTTGCTTCTATGTACACTTAACCAAACACAATACTTGGAGGGGAGATTATTGCTGTTTTTATTGTATTTAGATTCTATTTTATTTCATAGCCATTTTTTTTTTTGCTTCTATGTAAAAATGTAATAGATGTACAATACTTGGAGGGGAGACTAACGTTGTTTTTATTCTATTTATATTCTATCTTATTTTCTATCCTTTTTTTTTTGCTTCTATGTACACTTAACCAAACACAATACTTGGAGGGGAGACTCTACTGCTGTTTCTATTCTATTTATATTCTATCTTATTTCATATCCTTTTTATTTTTGCTTCTATGTAAAAATGTAATAAATGCAAATAAAGCTAAAAAAGAGGAAGAAAAAAACTCACCTTGCCTTTGTACGAGTATTCGACACCGACGGCTCGTTTGTGCTCGTTGAATATGATCTGAAGGAGGAACACGAGGTCAGGTCAGGTCACATACATACATACATACATACATACACACAAACATACACACAAGCATACGTACATTCATACATACATACAAGCATACATACATACATTCATACACGCAAGCCTACATACATACATACATACATACTACATACATACATACATACATGGAAGGCTAGGTACGTAAAAAAAAAATTCATGACCACTCGACCTCAAAGTGTGTCAATTGGTGGGAGCTTATGTCGAAAATGTTGCGTTGCGTAGAGAGAGAGAGAGAGAGAGAGAGAGAGAGAGAGAGAGAGAGAGAGAGAGAGAGAGAGAGAGAGAGAGAGAGAGAGAGAGAGAGAGAGAGAGAGAGAGAGAGAGAGAGAGAGAGAGAGAGAGAGAGAGAGAGTTTTTTTGTCTGTGTGTGTATGTGTGTGTATATATGTGTGTGTGTGTGTGTGTGTGTGTGTGTGTGTGTGTGTGTGTGTGTGTGTGTGTGTGTGTGTGTGTGTGTGTGTGTGTGTGTGTGTGTGTGTGTGTGTGTGTGTGTGTGTGTGTGTATGAGTGTTTATGAGTGTGTAAGTATGTGAGTGTGTAAGTAGGTGTAAGTAAGTAAGTAAGTAAGTAAAGTGTATTGCCATTACTAGTAAATATATACATTCAGTAATTACATAAAAAGTGGTCGTTGGCACGGTCTGTCGAGCCAAGGCTCCCTGACAGACATGTTCAGATATAAGTTATATGTGCTGAGCAGAATCAGTTGGCTGTTTGTTTATGTAGTAAAAATATACTACTTTGTAACGTGAAGCAAAAAAAAAAATATACATACATATATACATATATACATATACATATATACATACATATACACATACAGGCATACACATATGCATATACGTACACACATATACACACATATACACATATATGCACATACACACATACATACATATACATACACACACACGCATATATACGGTCATTCATTCATCCATATATATGCAATGACACATATACATATACATTTATATGAAAAAATCAAAATAAGAACTTTCGTAACCTATGCTATCCAATACATACTTTATATATATAATACTACTACTATGACTATGAAAATACTACACTATGACTAAACCACATACCAAACATACATACATAAATACTATACATGTATACATGTATGGCATCTTAAATGTATATGAAATACATATTCTACCTATCACTCGTGGGATGTTTGTGAGGTCTGAAGGACAAGGAAAGGATTTTTTACCCTCCTCTTAAATTCAAAAAAGCTGATATTATTAGTTGTGTGTGTGTGTGTATGAGTGTGTATGAGGGTGTAAGTATGTGTGTGTGTTGTGTGTGTGTGTGTGTGTGTGTGTGTGTGTGTGTGTGTGTGTGTGTGCGCGCGCGCGCCTGAGACCCACCCTGAGGACGGAAGCGTGGGTGAGGATGTGCAGGTTGGGGAGGTGGGCGGCCTGTTTGAGGTACGCCCGCGCCGTGTGCCACCGCTCCCCGCCCTTGATGGTGTAGTCCGTGGGCGCGAAACCTGCAACAACCACCAACCTGTCACCAACATGTTTACCTTTATTTTTTTTTTATTTTTTTTTTATTTTTTTTTACACGACAAACTGGCCATGAGCAAAAAAAAAAAAAAGGAAAAAAAGTTACTACTACATCTACATATCTGTCTCTACCCTCTCTCCTATACTGTTACCTTATTAACCCCTTCACTCCCACATCTTTCCTTAGCTATACATGTATAAAATCGTCTGTTGTTAGCCATAAAATTACGAAAAGTGACTTAATATACCAAATTAGCTAGTAGACAAGGATACTAAACAGGTCACATCTATAAAATATTGTTTATATTCATTGAAATCGTCTAATGCTAGTCAAATTACAATGAAAATTACGTTCTGGGCCTCAAGGGGTTAAGCTATCGTGTAAGTGTGCTATGTAATCTATACTTACCTGGACTCGTATTTCGTTCATCTCTCACTACACACCTGTATTTACCCTCCCTCCTACTGTAACCTTTTTAATACCTGTCACGCAACACGATGTAATCACACAATACCTACACCTGTCTTACACACAATCAATGATATTATCGGCCCCACTGTATACACACACCTGTCATTCTATCGAACTTGTTCTCATTTGCTGAAAAACTCTTCAGTCACACCTGTCATACTATCCCATCTTGTTCTCATTTGCCTAAAAACACTTCAGTCACACCTATCATTCTATCCCAACTTGTTCTCATTTGCCTAAAAACACTTCAGTCACATCTGTCATTCTACCCAAAGTTGTTCTCATTTGCCTAAAAACACTCCAGTCACATCTGTCATTCTACCCAAAGTTGTTCTCATTTGCCTAAAAACACTCCAGTCACACCTGTCATTCTATTCCAACTTGTTCTAATTTGCCTCTATATATAAAAACACTTCAGTCACACCTGTCATTCTATCCCATCGTTTTATAATTTGCCTCTATATATAAAAACACTTCAGTCACACCTGTCATTCTATCCCATCGTTTTCTAATTTGCCTCTCTATATAAAAACACTTCAGTCACACCTGTCATTCTATCCCATCGTTTTCTAATTTGCCTCTATATATAAAAACACTTCAGTCACACCTGTCATTCTATCCCATCGTTTTCTAATTTGCCTCTATATATAAAAACACTTCAGTCACACCTTCAGTCTCGGAGAGATGCCACCGAGCGCCTAACTTCTGATCTTTCTATAATTTCTGATTGGGGCAAAGCAAACCTCGTTTTGTTCAATGCCTCAAAAACCCAATTTCTTCACCTATCTACTCGACAAAACCTACCAGATAACTATCCCCTCTTCTTCAATGACACTCAACTGTCTCCTTCTTCTACAATGAACATTCTAGGACTATCCTTTACTAAAAATCTGAATTGGAAATCTCACATCTCATCTCTTGCTAAAACAGCTTCTAAGAAGTTAGGTGTGCTGTGGCGTCTGCGTCTTTTTTTTTCTCCCTCCCAATTGCTTGCTCTCTACAGGGGCCTTATCCGCCCATGTATGGAGTATGTCTCACATGTTTGGGGAGGATCCACTCATACAGCTCTCCTAAACAGGGTTGAGTCAAAAGCTTTTCGTCTCATCAACTCCTCTCCTCTGACTGACTGTCTTCAATCTTTAAATCACCGCCGCAATGTTGCTTCTCTTGCTCTCTTCTACCGTTATTTTCATGCTCACTGCTCTTCTGAACTTGCTAACTGCATGCCTCCCCCACTCCCGCGGCCTCGCTGCACAAGACTTTCTACTCATTCTCATCCCTATTCTGTCCATCTTCCTAATGCAAGAGTTAATCAGTATCTTTACTCTTTCATCCCTTTCACTGGTAAACTCTGGAACTCTCTTCCTGTTTCTATTTTTCCACTTTCCTATGACTTAAATCTTTTCAAAAGAAGAGTAACAAGACACCTCCCGAACTAAATTGGCCTACCCCTCTGTTTTTATTCTATTCTCTTACTGCCTTCTTTATAGAGACTGGCAACTAAGCGGGCTTTGTGTTACCCATTTTTGTTGTGCCCTTGGCCAGTTCCTTGTGATGTAAAAAAAAAAAAAAAAAAAAAAAACCTGTCATTCTACCACAACTTGTTCTCATTTGCCTAAAAACACTCCAGTAACATCTGTCATTCTACCCAAAGCTGTTCTCATTTGCCTAAAAACACCTCAGTCACACCTGTCATAGTTCTCACGTGTTTGCAGTCAAGGAAACTTATTCATCACTAATGCCCCTCGCTGCCTCCCCCCCCCCCTCGCTACCTGCCTGACAACAAAGCATTAGAAGGGTTCGAACTTGACCTCAATGTGGATGGAGGGCGAGAGTGAGTGAAGGTGAGGAGACGCGACGACGCTGCACCTTCATTGGGTTCATTTGTGTGTGGATAAAACAGGTCTTGACGGGATGTTGCACGGGTATACGCACACACACACACACACACACACACACACACACACACGCACACACACACACACACACACACATATATAAAAATGAAAAAAAACATAATGAAAAAATATGATAACATATATATTATCCATCTCGCCCAACTCACATGACACTATTGTCTATTCACTTAAGGTGGATTCCTGGGCTGGGAGCTGCTCGATGCCTACCCGAGTTTGTAAGGACGTCGCTGATTGGCTGATAGACTCGGGCTGGGTGGTGGTCAAGGAAGCTAGAGTACAAGGAAATCCGACTCCACAGTAAAGTTTGAAACCCGTACGGTGCTGCCATCTATGTCGAACACAGGGTGTCTCTCTAGCTTCCTTGGTGGCGATGGTGGTGGTACTTGCCTCGCCGCAACCCAAAACCCTTGTGTTGCCTCAGAAAAATATTCATATTTCTTGGCTTTACTCATCTCTTACACAAGATAGGCCTATTTTGTTTGCATCAGTGAATCAGGCAGTGATTGTTCAACAACAACATACCATTCATAACTCAATAGGGTAAAAAATAAAGTCATGACTGACTATCACAGGAGTAGGCGAATTTTTAGGTTTTCAGTGCATTGAAATGTTGTACTCCTACCCGATATTACCAAGCTACCAGATGATATTTATGAAAGCTGAGCCTACCATCGTGTTCATAATACATTGCTGCATATCATGAGCATAAAAAATTACAGGAAGACAACACTAATATTAAGATAATTGAAGGAAAGTAAAAGAGTGTATAAATATTTTTTCTTGCTTATTTTGCTTCAACTCGCTGTAACTCCATATGTTTTGGTCGCATTCAATTTTCAAGCACTGTTTCAAAATCCTTATACTTTTCCGCTTCCTGTGGTATGTAGCACGTACCAATAAGGAAAAGGGTAGGTGGTCAAAATGGCTAAGAATGTTAAACTGTTTCAAACTGGTACCGTGACGGGTGGAGCCTCTGATAGCTCTCCCGAGAACAGTCTCTCCTGTATAGGGAGCAATGCTCACCCGTCACTGTGCCAGTTTGCAGTAGTAGTTTAACTTTCTTAGCCATTTTGACCACCTACTCTTTTCCTTATTGGTACGTGCTACATACCACAGGAAGCGGAAACGTATAAGGATTTTGAAACTGTTCTTGAAAATTGAATGCGACCAAAACGGATGGAGTTGCAGCGAGTTGAAGCAAAATAAGCACGAAAAACTGTTTATACACTCTTTTACTTTCCTTCAATTATCTTAATATTAGTGTAGTCTTAGTGTAACTTTTTTATGCTCATGATATGCAGCAATGTATTATGAACACGATGGTAGGCTCAGCTTTCATAAATATCATCTGGTAGCTTGGTTATATCGGGTAGGAGTACAACATTTCAATGCACTGAAAACCTAAAAATTCGCCTACTCCTGTGATAGTCAGTCATGACTTTATTTTTTACCCTATTGAGTTATGAATGGTATGTTGTTGTTGAACAATCACTGCCTGATTCACTGATGCAAACAAAATAGGCCTATCTTGTGTAAGAGATGAGTAAAGCCAAGAAATATGAATATTTTTCTGAGGCAACACAAGGGTTTTGGGTTGCGGCGAGGCAAGTACCACCACCATCGCCACCAAGGAAGCTAGAGAGACACCCTGTGTTCGACATAGATGGTAGCACCGTACGGGCTTCAAACTTTACTGTGGAGTCGGATTTCCTTGTACTCTAGCTTCCTTGGTGGTGGTGGTGGTGTTACCTTGCCTCGGCGCTACCAAAACCCTTGCGTTGCCTCAGAAAAACATTCATATTTCTTTGCTTAACTCACCTCTTACACAAGATAGGCCTATTTTGTTTGCATCAGTGAATCAGGCAGTGATTGGTCAACAATAACACGCTATTCGTAACTCAATAGGGTAAAAAATAAAGTCATGACTGAGTATCATAAGAGTAGGCGGATTTTCAGGTTTCAATGCATTGAAATGTTGTACTCCTACCCGATATTACCAAGCTACCAGATGATATTTAGGTTAAACTGAGCCTATTATCGTGTTCAGGATACATTGTTGCATATCTTGAGCATAAAAAAAATTCAGTAAGACTACACCAATATTAAGATAATTGAAGGAAAGTAAAACAGTGTATAAACATTTTTCTTGCTTTTTTTGCTTCAACTCGCTGTAACTCCATCAGTTTTGCTCGCATTAAATTTTGAATAGCTGTTTCAAAATCCTCACACTTTTCCAATTCTTAAGGTATGTAGCACGTACCAATAAGGAAAAAATTATGTGGTCAAAGTGGTTAATAAAGTAAAACTACTGAAACTGGCGCCGTGACTGGTGAGCATTGCCAAAGCCGTCTGTATGTAATGTATGTCTGTATGTATAGATTGAGACGGCCTTGGCATTGCTCCCACAGGAGAGATGAGTTCTGGGGAGTGCTATCAGAGGCTCACCAGTCACGGCGCCAGTTTCAGTAGTTTTACTTTATTAACCACTTTGACCACATATTTTTTTCCTTATTGGTACGTGCTACATACCTTAAGAATTGGAAAAGTGTGAGGATTTTGAAACAGCTATTCAAAATTTAATGCGAGCAAAACTGATGGAGTTACAGCGAGTTGAAGCAAAAAAAGCAAGAAAAATGTTTATACACTGTTTTACTTTCCTTCAATTATCTTAATATTGGTTTAGTCTTACTGAATTTTTTTTATGCTCAAGATATGCAACAATGTATCCTGAACACGATAATAGGCTCAGTTTAACCTAAATATCATCTGGTAGCTTGGTAATATCGGGTAGGAGTACAACATTTCAATGCATTGAAACCTGAGAATCCGCCTACTCTTATGATACTCAGTCATGACTCTATTTTTTACCCTATTGAGTTACCAATAGCGTGTTATTGTAGACTAATCAATGCATGATTCACTGATGCAAACAAAATAGGTCTATCTTGTGTAAGAGGTGAGTTAAGCAAAGAAATAGGAATATTTTTCTGAGGCAACGCAAGGGTTTTGGTAGCGCCGAGGCAAGGTACCACTAGGGTACCTCTATAAAGAGGGTAACGCCATTCATGGCCCTATGTTAAACGCAACTGGGCGCCATATTGGTGCCAAGGCCTCCTCGTTCACCAAGACCGGGGAAGTTCTCAAGGCATTACCCCGCAGTATATCATGTTATACATGTTAAAGGATAGACTGTTATCTTCGGAAATGTTTGTTCTATAAGATTATCACATAAAACATAGTAAAACACATTAAATAAGGTCATTATGAGACTCTGAAGAAATATTATTCACTAAACTGTCGTCATGTAAACTTTGTGGCAGCTTTAGATGCCGCAGATTATCAATACAATCAAATGACTTGTTTCCATTGATCTAAATACCTAACTTCTGATCTTTCTAATTCTGATGGGCAAAGCAAACCTCGTTTTGTTCAATGCCTCAAAAACCCAATTTCTTCACCTATCTACTCGACAAAACCTACCAGATAACTATCCCCTCTTCTTCAATGACACTCACTGTCTCCTTCTTCTACAATGAACATTCTAGGACTATCCTTTACTAAAAATCTGAACTGGAAATCTCACATCTCATCTCTAGCTAAAACAGCTTTAAGAAGTTAGGTGTGCTGTGGCGTCTGCGTTTTCTTTTTTCTCCCTCCCAATTGCTTGCTCTCTACAGGGGCCTTATCCGCCCATGTATGGAGTATGTCTCACATGTTTGGGGAGGATCCACTCATACAGCTCTCCTAAACAGGGTTGAGTCAAAAGCTTTTCGTCTCATCAACTCCTCTCCTCTGACTGACTGTCTTCAATCTTTAAATCACCGCCGCAATGTTGCTTCTCTTGCTCTCTTCTACCGTTATTTTCATGCTCACTGCTCTTCTGAACTTGCTAACTGCATGCCTCCCCCACTCCCGCGGCCTCGCTGCACAAGACTTTCTACTCATTCTCATCCCTATTCTGTCCATCTTCCTAATGCAAGAGTTAATCAGTATCTTTACTCTTTCATCCCTTTCACTGGTAAACTCTGGAACTCTCTTCCTGTTTCTATTTTTTCCACTTTCCTATGACTTAAATCTTTTCAAAAGAAGAGTAACAAGACACCTCCCGAACTAAATTGGCCTACCCCTCTGTTTTTATTCTATTCTCTTACTGCCTTCTTTATAGAGACTGGCAACTAACGGGCTTTGTGTTACCCATTTTTGTTTGTGCCCTTGGCCAGTTCCTTGTGATGTAAAAAAAAAAAAAAAAAAAAAAAAAACCTGTCATTCTACCACAACTTGTTCTCATTTGCCTAAAAACACTCCAGTAACATCTGTCATTCTACCCAAAGCTGTTCTCATTTGCCTAAAAACACCTCAGTCACACCTGTCATAGTTCTCACGTGTTTGCAGTCAAGGAAACTTATTCATCACTAATGCCCCTCGCTGCCTCCCCCCCCCCCCCTCGCTACCTGCCTGACAACAAAGCATTAGAAGGGTTCGAACTTGACCTCAATGTGGATGGAGGGCGAGAGTGAGTGAAGGTGAGGAGACGCGACGACGCTGCACCTTCATTGGGTTCATTTGTGTGTGGATAAAACAGGTCTTGACGGGATGTTGCACGGGTATACGCACACACACACACACACACACACACACACACACACACGCACACACACACACACACACACACATATATAAAAATGAAAAAAAACATAATGAAAAAATATGATAACATATATATTATCCATCTCGCCCAACTCACATGACACTATTGTCTATTCACTTAAGGTGGATTCCTGGGCTGGGAGCTGCTCGATGCCTACCCGAGTTTGTAAGGACGTCGCTGATTGGCTGATAGACTCGGGCTGGGTGGTGGTCAAGGAAGCTAGAGTACAAGGAAATCCGACTCCACAGTAAAGTTTGAAACCCGTACGGTGCTGCCATCTATGTCGAACACAGGGTGTCTCTCTAGCTTCCTTGGTGGCGATGGTGGTGGTACTTGCCTCGCCGCAACCCAAAACCCTTGTGTTGCCTCAGAAAAATATTCATATTTCTTTGGCTTTACTCATCTCTTACACAAGATAGGCCTATTTTGTTTGCATCAGTGAATCAGGCAGTGATTGTTCAACAACAACATACCATTCATAACTCAATAGGGTAAAAAATAAAGTCATGACTGACTATCACAGGAGTAGGCGAATTTTTAGGTTTTCAGTGCATTGAAATGTTGTACTCCTACCCGATATTACCAAGCTACCAGATGATATTTATGAAAGCTGAGCCTACCATCGTGTTCATAATACATTGCTGCATATCATGAGCATAAAAAATTACAGGAAGACAACACTAATATTAAGATAATTGAAGGAAAGTAAAAGAGTGTATAAATATTTTTTCTTGCTTATTTTGCTTCAACTCGCTGTAACTCCATATGTTTTGGTCGCATTCAATTTTCAAGCACTGTTTCAAAATCCTTATACTTTTCCGCTTCCTGTGGTATGTAGCACGTACCAATAAGGAAAAGGGTAGGTGGTCAAAATGGCTAAGAATGTTAAACTGTTTCAAACTGGTACCAGTGACGGGTGGAGCCTCTGATAGCTCTCCCGAGAACAGTCTCTCCTGTATAGGGAGCAATGCTCACCCGTCACTGTGCCAGTTTGCAGTAGTAGTTTAACTTTCTTAGCATTTTGACCACCTACTCTTTTCCTTATTGGTACGTGCTACATACCACAGGAAGCGGAAACGTATAAGGATTTTGAAACTGTTCTTGAAAATTGAATGCGACCAAAACGGATGGAGTTGCAGCGAGTTGAAGCAAAATAAGCACGAAAAACTGTTTATACACTCTTTTACTTTCCTTCAATTATCTTAATATTAGTGTAGTCTTAGTGTAACTTTTTTATGCTCATGATATGCAGCAATGTATTATGAACACGATGGTAGGCTCAGCTTTCATAAATATCATCTGGTAGCTTGGTTATATCGGGTAGGAGTACAACATTTCAATGCACTGAAAAACCTAAAAATTCGCCCTACTCCTGTGATAGTCAGTCATGACTTTATTTTTTACCCTATTGAGTTATGAATGGTATGATGTTTGTTGAACAATCACTGCCTGATTCACTGATGCAAACAAAATAGGCCTATCTTGTGTAAGAGATGAGTAAAGCCAAGAAATATGAATATTTTTCTGAGGCAACACAAGGGTTTTGGGTTGCGGCGAGGCAAGTACCACCACCATCGCCACCAAGGAAGCTAGAGAGACACCCTGTGTTCGACATAGATGGTAGCACCGTACGGGCTTCAAACTTTACTGTGGAGTCGGATTTCCTTGTACTCTAGCTTCCTTGGTGTGGTGGTGGTGGTGGTTTACCTTGCCTCGGCGCTACCAAAACCCTTGCGTTGCCTCAGAAAAACATTCATATTTCTTTGCTAACTCACCTCTTACACAAGATAGGCCTATTTTGTTTGGCATCAGTGAATCAGGCAGTGATTGGTCAACAATAACACGCTATTCGTAAACTCAATAGGGTAAAAAATAAAGTCATGACTGAGTATCATAAGAGTAGGCG
>JACEEZ010013570.1:85000-87500 GCA_016584305.1 Chionoecetes opilio
GCGAGACCTACACGTGGTAGTTCCTATTACTCAACACTACCTACATCCACTTTTCATTCCCATCCATGAAATTATCTAGCCTCCTTTTAAAGCTCCCAAATGATTCCACACGAACTACCTGTCTACTGAGTCCATTCCAATCATTTACCACCCTATTTGTGAACCAGGGTAACCATTTGTGAACCATATTAGCATAATACCTGTTTCCCCTTGCGGTGGGCCTTGGTAACCCTCGGCTTTCTTGAAATAAGGCAACACGGAGTCGTAGTCCCAGCCAGGGTTCCCAAGCGCCGCCCAGTTGTCATAGTCTCGTCTGTTGCCTCGTACATACAGCATGCCGTTGATGGCTGAGGACCCGCCCAGCACCTTTCCCTGCGGCACCGGGCTGCTCTGCGGGAGGAGATAAGAGAGGGTTTGGGTACAGGTGAACAGGTGATTTGGAAGGCAAGGGAACAGACGAAGTTATGTGTTTGTGATATATATATATATATATAATATATATATATATATATATATAATATATAGAGAGAGAGAGAGAGAGAGAGAGAGAGAGAGAGAGGAGAGGAGAGAGAGAAGAGAGAGAGAGAGAGAGAGAGAGAGAGAGAGAGAGAGAGAGAGAGAGAGAGAGAGAGAGAGAGAGAAGAGAGAGAGAGAGAGAGAGAGAGGAGAGAGAGAGAGAGAGAGAGAGAGAGAGAGAGAGAGGAAAAAAATAGAGATTTGGAATGGAAAGATAATCAGAAAATGCATGGAAACAACACGATATAAATGAGAAAAGAGATATGGAATCAAACTGAGTGTATTAAAGGGTTTCATCAAGAGGTATATCCCCTGGAGGCAGCCGTGTCCCCTCACCCTGTTTCTGTAGCTGAGGAGGGCGTGGCGCTGAGGGTGCAGATTGAGGTTCCACGTGGTCTTGGTGGGGAAGTAAAACACACGACTGAACCCCGGGACGATGCTCTCCACGGGCGCTGAACCCCCGGCCTCTAACAGCAGGACCCGCCACTGGGGCACCTCCGCCAGACGAGACGCCAGAACGCTTCCAGCTGTCCCTCCACCCACTACGCTAGGGAACAGCAGGAGGAGCAGGAGGGAGGAAGGAAAGGAGTTATATTAGAGGAAGGCCAGAAGGAAATGAGGCTTGTCACTATCACTATTTGTGCTTTCTCTGTTCCATGAGGCCAGAAAGCACGTGCCACGCTATGTATGAGTGGTCGTGCCTTCAAACAGTGTGTGCCCTTGACATTCTTTTCCCGCCAAATAAAACTCTTAACGAAGCTGAGGTGCGGCAAGGGTCAGGAGGATCACGCGCGCCCTTCATATTGTCTGGGTTATACGTCAGGTGCAGGAGTGGGTGCTGTGTGTGTGTGTGTGTGTGTGTGTGTGTGTGTGTGTGTGTTGTGTGTGTGTGTGTGTGTGTGTGTGTGTGTGTGTGTGTGTGTGTGTGTGAGGTGCAGGCGTGCAGGCAGGCAATGTAGGGTCGCAGGAAGTCGAGGAATGCCGTACGTGCACCTCACCTGTATCGTGTAGCAATATGCTCACTCATCCTACTTGTTGCGAAGGTCGGGTAGGGTATGCAGGTCACAACAGGTCAAGGCAGGTCGCAGGTCGCAGGTCACAGAAGTCGTCCGGTGTCAGTCCTGAAGACTTGATGGGGAGCTTACCGATCACGAAATCATAGTCAGACTTGAGGGTGGCCGGGGAGGGGAAGGAGTCGCCGTGGGGGCTCTCGGGGAAGGACGTGAGCAGGAGGCGGAGGAAGGGAAGCACGACGGGCACCAGCCAGCGTATGGGTAGCCCGGTGAGCATGGTGAAGGTGGTGGTGGTGGTGGTGGTGATCAGGCTGCGGGCAAGTAGAAAAGGATGTGCCGAGAACTATTGAAAGCGGATCAAACACACACACACACACACACACACACACCACACACACACACACACAACCACACACAAACATACAGTCACACACACACACACATACAGTGGCGCACACACACACACACACACACAGTCCATTCCCCCCCACACACAATCTGGCCAAGCAAGAATACGCAGCGAGCGGGTCAAGTTTAACCAGTAGCAACCCTGACATGCATGAGAGAGAGCCGCGGCCTTGCCCTCAGCACCTCGACACCATGGCACTCCTCCTCCTCCTTCTACACAGGGTTCCTCGCCGTCCTCACGCTGTACCAGGAAGGCAAGGGCGTCCCGGAGCACCCCAGCAACACCCGAGGCGGCAAGTTGGGCCCCTACACGACACCTCCGTCCATCAGGCGAGGCACGGCGGGCAGGAGGGCAGGAGGGCGAGGCATGGAGGGCAGGTCACGGTGCCAGGTGACGCATGACCCGCCGCCACCATTGGTCTTATCAGTCACCTCACATAGCACTGCCCTTGGACGCTCCTTAAAAGCACACACACACACAAAGCGCACACACACGCACACACACACACACACACACACAACACACACACACACACATACACACACACATGCACGCACACTCC
>JACEEZ010013570.1:110000-120000 GCA_016584305.1 Chionoecetes opilio
TCTATTATTTTTGGCGAGGCGAAAAATCCTGACCCTTTGCTGCTTACTGACTGATATTTGAAGCCAGAAGGGAATACTACGCTTCTTCTTAATTTCAGTTGTATTTTATTATAGTTAACCATATTATCAGGTAAACATAGGCATCATTTTAAGCATGAATGAAAATAGAATTGAATTTTTGCCTTGTTAAAAAAAGTAGACTATAACCCCTCGCCTCCCCCTTCTCTCTTTTTTACCCTCAGCACAAGACTTTCTCTCATCCCTATTCCTTCCAGCTAAGTAACGTACAATTAACCGTACACTCTTTCACTCATTTGACAGGGAAAGTGTAATAATGTTCTGACCTTTTTTCAGTTAGCCACTTTCCAACGACACTTTTAACCCCTTGAGACCCAGATCTTTCCTTTGCTGTATGAAAATAGTCTGTTGTTAGCCATGAAATTTCGAAAACTAACTTAATAAACCAAATTAGTTAGTGTACAAGGATACTAAACACGTCATATCTATAAAATATTGCTTACATTAACTAAAAAGCGTCTAATGGTAGCTAAATTACAATGGAAATTACGTTCTGGGTCTCAAGGGGTTAAGAAAACGATATGAAGACGACACGACAGCTAAATTGGGCTTCTCTTTTGTAACTATTCGTTTTTTAGTTAGTGGTGATTAAGCAGACATTCTTGATATAGTTTTTGCAGACCTTAGCCAGTCTTCTATCCATGTCAAACACACACACACACACACACGCACACACACAAACACACACACACACACACACACACACACACACCACATACACACACACATCATGGATAGGATGTTTTGAGGGAAAGTTGGGAGAAAAATGCACACTTGTATATCGGTAAATACGTGCTCTCGTTTATATTCTCTCTCTCTCTCTCTCTCTCTCTCTCTCTCTCTCTCTCTCTCTCTCTCTCTCTCTCTCTCTCCTCTCTCTCTCTCTCTCTCTCTCTCTCTCTCTCTCTCTCTCTCTCTCTCTCTCTCTCTCTCTCTCTCTCTCTCTCTCTCTCTCTCTCTCTCTCTCTCTCTCTCTCTCTCTCTCTCTCTCTCTCTCACGACGAAAAAAATTGTTTTCCCTTGTCAGTATTATTTACGCGACAGGCTAGGTAATAAAATGGCTAGGGTAAAAAAAAATTTCTCTCTCTCTCTCTCTCTCTCTCTCTCTCTCTCTCTCTCTCTCTCTCTCTCTCTCTCTCTCTCTCTCTCTCTCTCTCTCTCTCTCTCTCTCTCTCTCTCTCTCTCTCTCTCTCTCTCTCTCTCTCTCTCTCTCAAAATTAGGTTGAAAGAGACACAAGGAGGTTAGAGAATACCGCCCCTATACACATCAAAGACTTGCCGGGATGACATAATTGCAGGTTTTCTTATGCCACCTGACTATATATTTCCGTGTCGCGTCAAGAGTAAAGAGTGAATCAGCAACGGGGCCACGGGGGCGGATGTCAAAATGTGAGTGCAGATGGGAAGTTATGTCGGAGTAGACTATGGTGGTGTTGATGGTGATAGTTGTTGTTGGTGGTGGTGGTGATACGAGGACATGTGGTAGTGGTTGTAGTGGTGGTGGTGGTGGTGTTGGTGTGGTGGTGTTGGTGGTGGTGGTGATACGTGGACATGTGGTAGTGGTGGAAAATGTTCTCTCTGTTTGTTAACTATCACTGCTCTTACTCGCTATCTATCTATCTATTTATCTATCTATATCTATCTCTTATTCGCCTTTGTTGACATACGAAACGCTGAAGCCACTACTGTTATATTTACTGATCTATTAAAAGGAGTTTGAAAATGTAGTATGTTGTTAGTGGTGAATTGGTTCCGGGGTTGAATTCGTGGTTATAAAGTCCTGGGTTCGAGTGTGGTGTTGATGGTGGTGGTGATGGTTGTTGTGGTAGAGGTGGTGGTGTTGGTGGTGGTGGTGTGCTGACCTACCTTATTAGTTCATTCCACCTGCACACTTGCCACGAGGGATGCTGGTGTGGGAGGTATTAACAAACAAGGTCACACACACACACACACACACACACACACACACACACACACACACACACACACACACACATACACACATACACACACATACACACACACACACACACACACACACACACACACACATACACACACACACACACACACACACACACACACATCACCACTTCCGCATCTCCTCCTCCCCCCAGTAAACAGACCAGCGCAAGGAATGAGATGTAGGGCCTATTAACTGTCCCGCAAATGACAGACTCCCGCTATGAACTGAGACAAAACGCGTGATTATTGTTTTTATAGTTACACC
This sequence comes from Chionoecetes opilio, assembly GCA_016584305.1. NCBI lineage: Eukaryota > Metazoa > Arthropoda > Malacostraca > Decapoda > Majidae > Chionoecetes > Chionoecetes opilio. The sequence continues at coordinate 112,309 of JACEEZ010013570.1, forward strand.
GAAATATACTTCAGGTTTTGTTACAGTGGGTGTGTTTGTTGATTGGTAGAGGAGGAAGAAGGAGTAGAAAGAGAAGAATAAGGAGAAGGAGAATGTAGAGAAAAAAATGTCAATAATAACTACAATAGCAACAACATAATAAGAACATAAGAACATAAGGAAGCTACAAGAGGCCGCGAGACCTACATGAGGTAGTTTCTGTTACTTAACACTATCTACATCCACCTCTCTTCCCCATCCATGAATTTATCCAGACACCTTTTAAAGATTGATGATTAAAGATCTCTATTGACTCCGCATTGACCACCTGACGACTGAGTCCATTCCAATCATTCACCATTTACCATTATCAATACAACAATAACAACACCAGCAGCCTCATTATCATCAGTATCACCACCACCAATCACATAACAACAACAACAATAATAGCAACAATAACAACAATAAACACATAAGTGACACCAACAACAACAAAACAAAAACAATACGTAGAACATGAGTAACAACACAACAAACACAATATCAACAGCAACAACAAAACAGCAAACACAATATCAACAGCAACAACAAAACAGCAAACACAATATCAACAGCAACAACAAAACAGCAAACACAATATCAACAGCAACAACAAAACAGCAAACACAATATCAACAGCAACATATACATACATAACACAATATTATTCAACAGCAATAACAACTATGTAAATAAAAACACATAAAGCCACAGACAGGTGGTCGCGTGACGCCTCAGCTCTACCTTGTTTCATGACACTCGTAAAAGTTGTGTAGCCTAATTGAACACTCTCTATATAATACTTCCCAATAAATCACCCAATAAATAATTTTGCTGTCCTGACTGCCGTGTGGCAATCAGGTACCATTCCTCCTGACTGGAAAAGGGGGCTGGTCGTCCCTATCTGGAAAGGGAAAGGGGACCGTCAGGACTGCAACAATTACCGCGGTATTACACTGCTCAGCGTACCAGGCAAGGTGCTTGCCCATCTATTGCTGACACGGATTCGCAGTCATCTGGTGAAGCATCAGAGACCTCAGCAGTCTGGGTTCACGCCTGGTAAGTCAACAACGGACCGTATCCTAGCGCTTCGTGTCCTGGTGGAACGCCGACGTGAGTTTCGACAGGGGATGCTTGCAGCCTATGTTGATCTCAAGAAGGCATTTGACTCAGTGCATCGTGAGTCACTTTGGGATCTTCTGCGACTTCGAGGGATTCCTGCAAGGACTATTGGTTTGATAACTGGTCTGTATTCTGGGACTGAGATTGCTGTGAAGTGTGGGGCAGGTGTATCCAGCTTCTTCCCTGTGAATACAGGAGTGAGGCAAGGGTGCGTCCTTGCCCCATCACTTTTCAACGCTTGTATGGACTGGGTATTGGACAAGGTTGTAGATCAAAGTGATTGTGGAGCATCCGTCGGCAACACCAAGATCACTGATCTTGTTTTTGCCGATGATGCAGTAATCTTTGCTGAGTCGCTGGAGGTCCTGGTGATGGCTCTCGAGGCGCTGCACGAGGAGGCAAAGCCTTTGGGACTTGAGGTCTCCTGGCTCAAGACCAAGGTCCAGGTGTTTGGAGACTTACTAGATGAAGCAGTACAGTCTGTTCATGCGTGTGGCGAGGACATTGAGATCTTGGAAAGTTTTACATACCTTGGTAGCGCAGTCCATAATGACGGCAGGTCACGTCAAGAAGTCTTACAGCGGATTGGCATAGCCCACGGTGTTATGGACTCGCTCAGCGGGAGTATTTGGCAGTGTCGGTACCTGTGCAGAAGGACAAAGATCCGGATCTTCAAGTCGCTTGTGATCCCTCCCTGTCTTACTCTATGGTTGTGAGACATGGACACTAAATAGTGACTTGAAGAGACGAATCAATGCCTTTGGTAATAAGTGTCTTTGCAGAATCATGGGGTATCGCTGGGATGATTACGTGTCAAATCAGCGATTGCACCGTGAGACTGAATCGAGGCCTATTACCTGCATAGTCCATCAGCGCCAACTTCGGCTATATGGGCATGTGGCACGCTACCCTGAAACCGATCCTTCCCATCGGGTTGTATCTGTAAGAGACAATCCGGCGTGGAGGAGGCCAAGGGGGCGCCCACAAGACTCGTGGCTGGGGCAAGTTGCTGTTTCTTGTCGAGAGCTGCTTGGTATGGGAAAGGAGCCTGCATGGGAACTCGCGCGTGGTGACCCCCGGGAGTGGCGTCGTAGGGTGGGCGAGGCGACGCGCCCCCCGGCGTATGCCCCCAATGATTGATTGATTGAATAAATTACCACCCTTATACGTACACAGTACACACGTATGCATAAACATAGACTATCATATTTACATAGTAATATTATATATAATTATATATATATGAAATGTTTGGTAAAGCGGAGACGGTTTGAGCAGGGCCGTTTCTTGCTATATGCGAACTACGCGGTTGCACAGGGCCCCCGAAGCCACCAAGGGGCCCCCAAGCTGTCATCATTCGCTTTTTTTATATAATGTAGTCTCTTTTCCTCTTAAAGTGCACCAGATTGATGCAATTAAATATTAAAGGCGTGCCCCCGGACCACCTTAGAGGGCTAGGAATACCCCCATCATAGTTTTATAAAATAGGGCCCCAAACAGCATTTCGCATAGGGCCCTAAAAGGCTAGAAACGGCCCTGGCCTCACACTATGCAAAATAGCAACGACGGTCTCTATTAATTTGTTAAGGGGATGGATGCTCTCCCCAGTCTGGCTGTAAAGTTGGAGTGTTGAGTGTGTTTATGGAACTGTCGCCGATGGAAATTCTCGCCAAAACACCAACCTAGAACTCTCGCCGACGTGGAAATGTTAACCTAACCTGGACATTGGCATCTAACTTAACCTAACTGATCAAACTAATGCTAGTATTTCATCCCTGAATGCAGAAACACGGGTAAAACTTGATTAAATGTATATATTGGGTCCTGTAATATCAAGAATTGGAACACTCGACGACAGCGGCGATAATTCCTATCGGTGACAGTTCCAGGTACCGTTGAGTGTGGTGGAGGGAGGATCCTGGTTGGGAAACACTTCTTAATTAATTCGATCTATAAAAGTCGTATGTCTATATATAGGTTGGTGTCAGACAGTATGTGTATGTGTGTCTCCCAGACATGCGAGGCACCACGGGGACACACACACAGTAATGTCCTTATGTCACGTCGCCACCACAACTCTGACAGCGCGGAGAGAAAAATCAGAAAACCAGATCGTGGTGCGCGACGGAAAGGAAGAAATACACTAAAATTGGACTTTTTTTTCTCTTTCCAGTACAATCCACAATAAGATCCGTAACAACATAAGAACATAAGAAATAAGGAAGCTTAATAAGGAAATAAGTAATCAGAAAAATAACTCACATTGATAACAAAGAATACAATGATAATGATGACGGTAATAATAACAATGATGATGATGACGCCAATAACAATCATGAATATAACAATGATAATGATGACGACGATAATAATAATAATAACGCCAATAACAATCACGAATACAACAATGATAATGATGACGATAATAATAATAATAATAACGCCAATAACAATCATGAATACAACAATGATAATGATGACGACGATAATAATAATAATAACGCCAATAACAATCATGAATACAACAATGATAATGATGACGACGATAATAATAATAATAACGCCAATAACAATCACGAATACAACAATGATAATGATGACGATAATAATAATAATAATAACGCCAATAACAATCATGAATACAACAATGATAATGATGACGACGATAATAATAATAATAACGTCAATAACAATCATGAATACAACAATGATAATGATGACGATAATAATAATAATAATAACGCCAATAACAATCATGAATACAACAATGATAATGATGACGACGATAATAATAATAATAACGCCAATAACAATCATGAATACAACAATGATAATGATGACGACGATAATAATAATAATAACGCCAATAACAATCATGAATACAACAATGATAATGATGACGATAATAATAATAATAACGCCAGTAACAATCATGAATACAATGATAATGATGACGATAATAATAATAATAACGCCAGTAACAATCATGAATACAATGATAATGATGACGGTAATAATAACAATGATATGATGACGCCAATAACAATTATGATAACAGCGTGTGGTGTAACCCTCGAGTGTCCAGGAAGCAGCCTCTGCATACATCTCATACACAGGTGCCAGGGCCGTCAGCCCATGATGGACGAGCCACTTGTTGGGCGGCTCACTATATATACGTCGTGGCACAGAGCCACTCGCAGGCAGTACGTGAAAAGCCTCACAACAACCCGGCTTCTGTGTCGTTATCAGGTGTCGTATATCACGCCAGCCTGTTGACGTGGAGGGGGCGTGGAGGGGGCGTGGCACTGGGGCGTGGCAAGGGGGCGTGCCTAAGGTCTCTGCGCATGTCTAGTGGGTCGCGCCGCAGGGTTTCATCAGGCGTAGGTGCGGGTGTTTGATCAGTGGTGGTGAGGGCATCTTTGGAGGAACAAGGAGGCAGGTAACGCTATAACAGGGACCCAGCATCTCTCCCTCCTCTCCCCTTACTCTCTATAAACATTCCCCTCGTTATACTACATACTAAGAAAAAAGGTGCAACTTTGCACCTTTAAAGGTGCACAACATGTCACAGATTTTGCACCTTTAAGGGTGTAAAGTTGCACCCATACGGATGGATAGTTGCACCTATTAAGGTGCAACCCCCCTTAGGGGTGCAACTGTGCACCCTTAGGGGTGCAACTTTGCACCCTTAATGAAGGTGCAAAATCTGTGACACATTTTGCACCTTCTTTTTTAGTGTGTACACCGCAATTAGGGACCCAGCATCTCTCCCTCCTCTCCCCTTACTCTCTATAAACATTACCCTTGTTATACACCCACCTCTTCCCCTCGTTATACACCGCAAAAAGGGACCCAGTATCTCTCCCTCCTCTCCCCTGGCTCTCTACATTCCCCTCGTTACACCCACCTCTTCCCCTCGCATCTTCCCCTCCACAGTATCTATATTCCGCTGGTCATCATCTGTCCTGCATACGTTTAATGAGTGGCTCACTACTTACGCTGTGCCTCGCCCCATCGAGTGTGTGTCTAGTTGCGGTTCCTCGCTCACAAAAACTCGGGCCCATCAGGTTGGCTCTGTCACGCGGCAAGACACACATAGACCCAAAATGATTGTTAAAAAACCGATTCCCGTGCACATAAAGGTCATGTACTTAGCCATGCACACCGCCACACCACAAATGTTGCTCACACCTGCCTCACATTCATAAGTCATAGTCTGGTATGAAGTGTATTCCCGTAGGATGTTCATGCTAAAATTGATTTTATTATTTTATTGGGGTCCTTTGGGGACACAATATTGAAAAATAATGGGGTTCAAATTTTCCGACCCCCAGACCCCCCTGTGGGTGATGCCCTCAAATCTGCCCACCCCTGGGACTGATCCACCCCTACCTTCGCCAATAAATTACCGATTTTTATGATCTTGGTGTTGTTTTAGAGGCTTTTGATCAAGACGAGTTGATTTTTAATACTTTGAAGACGACCGGAAGTGACAATAATCGACTTCCGGTGTTCACAGTGGAAAAAATTTAAAATGAAGGTGAATTACATTTTATCAATAAACCTAACCATATAATTCATATTCTAATACCCTTTTGAACACACAATGATTAATGATTATATCATTTTTGCAATTAAATTGTCCCATCAAGGCTTTTATGCACTTCAAGAACTGTAAGAACTTTAAGATGGACTTAATTTTATAGACTTTTTACGTTTTTACGTCATATACAGTATAAGTATTCCTAATTTTATTGCAAGGTTTATATTGAAGGAAAAAAATATTAATACACCAATGTATAAAAATAGAAACAAAATGAAAGCCACAAAACCACTGCAATAACTGAGAAGTTCATGACTAGAAAACGTTCTTTCGCTGCCTTAATACAGGCTGCTCGGCATCATACATAATAGAAAATAAAAGCAACTGAAATAATGCAATTGAAACTACATAACATTAAATTTGAACATCAAATACACCTTCATTTACAGATTTCGCACAAATTCAAGATCTCTTTCTTACTCTATGTATAACTCTATATTACATCCCCAAAAAGTATCATCATACCTAGCACATTAACCACCCAAAACTTCGTTATCATACATCATACACAGTAATGCAGCAATAAACCAAGAATGAATTTACTCATTATCATCATCCTCATTCGAACCAGAACTGAACAATATATAACAAATATAATAAATTTGTTCATCAAATAAACCTTCAAGTAAATTTTCAGAATTAGCACAAATAAATTATCTCTTTCTCACTCTAAAACTCCTTATCACATCTTCATATCGTTATACATAAAAACATTCCACATTCAGCAGTTCTCATTTTGCAGATATTCACATGTCAGGATAATCATGACAAAGTAGCACCTTAAACAGCCAGAACTTCATTCTCATACATCATACACAATGATGCAAGAATACGCCAAGGATGAATTTAGGCATTATCATCATCTTCAATAGAACCAGAACTGATCATTTTCCCACAGTCACTGACATAGCATTTACAAAGAGGTGTGCACTGGAGGCCATTCCTCAAACAACTACATCTATTTTTGCAACCGGCTATACACACATTTTTTCTGCTCAATTACGGCCCTAGGAGCTGGCAGTTTGAGGCATTTTACAGGAAGATAGACTCCATATTTCACACTCCAACCATTGTCTTCGATGGGAGGTAAATCTGGACAGCCGGAAATGTAGGACTTGTCACGCATGGAAATGTAATTTGCCCGAGTGATGAGGGGTAGTAAAGTAGCACGAGTGGGAGGAAGCATCTCTCCTTCCAAATTTTTGGAGCAAATTAGTTCCCATCTCAGTGCTGGTAAATTTGTGGGACTTGTTGAACAATACACACGGCAAACAAACTCTTCCAAACCCTTGAACCGTTGAGGTAGATCAACATTGACCATTTCCATTGTGACGTCACCCTCACCGAGCTCCCGAAAGCAGTCGATGGCACAATCATCTTCATCTAATTTCAGGTACGCAGCTATCCACCCCTTCTTGGTGACACCAACAAATTTTCCACCCCAATCGGCACCAGAAAAGTTGTGAAGCCCAATAAGTCCTTGACACTTGCGACGCCCAATCACTTGCACTCGCTCAGCCACGTCAATTTCTCGGTACTTTGTTCCTTTTCCAGTCAAGAACTTGAGATGATTTTGAGCTCCAAGTCGATTGCAAGAAACCAGGTCAAGGAGAAGCGTGAGGACGTCAGTATCAGGTGACCACACACAAATTTATCGTCCAGTTGTCACATCTGTCAAGGCCAGAACTTGATAAGGTATCAGCTTCTTCATGGTCATGAACATCTTCAAAATTATGGCCCTTGATCTTATTTTCATAAAAGACGACCAACTTGACCTTGTTATCTTGGCTGTTCCGAAAAACCCTCTGCGAACATTGCTGTCAGCTTACTTTTTGTTTTTGATGAAGACAAAAGCTCCTTGAGAGACATTGTCAGTTTCCTCTGTGAATGTATCTCAAAGTCAGTGCAGGTTGTTGCTATTTTGTGTCGTATCTTGTTTTTCAGGG
>JACEEZ010013570.1:130000-140000 GCA_016584305.1 Chionoecetes opilio
GACAAAGCTAACATCACTAATAATCAACTCGCGTGGTTATTACATACAGAAGAGAAGACGGAGCTTATTCCTTTCCCGCTCCAAAACCTGCTGCCGGAGAATACCGAGGACTTCTTCCGCTACGAAGGCTCCCTCACCACCCCGACTTGCAACGAGATAGTCATTTGGACCGTCTTCACGAACACCATCTCCATCTCTTTCAAACAGGTGATGGACGCACTACCTTAACCACCTACTTATTATTTTTACTATTGATTTACTATTGCCTTGATATTTTTTTTTAAATCACGTTTTTTTTCAATAACTAAAAAACTATGGCAGATAATTGCAACATGTATAGAGAAGTAAATATGAAGTAGATCAAGGGGGAGTAAATATGAAGTAGACATTTGGCGTAAAGCAAAAAAAGATCGATTAGTAAATAACCGAGAAAATAGCATATTCGTACATTTATACAAAATATTCTCGACAACCATGAGGTGTTTTGACAAGCCGATTACTGTATCATGTTGAACACATCAAGATGAACCTTTGTTACTTCGATAAGTTTTCTTCTACGGCTCATAGTTTTGCGGCAAAATAACAAAAACCTGATCGTCGTCAATTTTGGAATGTTTTTGAGCAGCCAGAAATCCGAAAATATTTTTTTCGATACTTCGAACTTTTGATGGGTAAGTGTTACTGACTGACTGACTGGCTGGCAAAAACGCAGTAATTATTCAAAGACCCCTGACTTTCTGTTATTTATTATCGTTAGTTTATTGATTATTGCCAAAAGGCCTCTTGTAGCTTCCTTATTTTCTTATGTTCTTATTATCGATTTCTCTTCGCGTACAGCTGGCAGAGTTCCGCAAGCTGATGGACGAGGGCGGCATGATCCTTCAAGACAACTTCCGCCCGCCGCAGCCTCTCAGCGGGCGCGAGGTAATGCAGGAAGAGTGAGGGCAATGCAGGAAGAGTGAGGGTAATGCAGGAAGAGTGAGGGTAATGCAGGAAGAGTGAGGGTAGTGCAGGAAGAGTGAGGGTAATGCAGGAAGAGTGAGGGTAATGCAGGAAGAGTGAGGGTAATGCAGGAAGAGTGAGGGTAGTGCAGGAAGAGTGAGGGCAATGCAGGAAGAGTGAGGGTAATGCAGGAAGAGTGAGGGTAATGCAGGAAGAGTGAGGGTAATGCAGGAAGAGTGAGGGTAGTGCAGAAATGGCCCTTTGTAATCTCCCCCCCCCCTTTTTCCTTTAATAAATTTGTAAACTTGTAAGAAAGAGTGAGGAAGACAACAACTCACCCAGCGGCACGCCATGTCTCTCATACTTTTACTTTTACTTTACCACTAATAATAACAATACTAATAGTAATACTAATAAAAACAACAGTATATTACCACCACCACTATAGTCTACTTTTTTTTTAAAAGGCAAAAGTTCCATTCTATCTTAAGGTCTCATGCTTAAAATGATGCCTATGTTTACCTGATAATATAGTTAACTATGATAAAATACAACTGAAATTTAGAAGAACTGTAGTATTCCCTTCTGGCATCAACTATCAGTCAGTAAGCAGCAAGGGGTCAGGATTTTTCGCCTAGTTAAAAAAACCAGAGTCTAATAATAACAATACTAATAGAAATGATAATAAAAACACTAATAATAACGATACATGATAACATACAGGCTCATATGTTTTTATTATCGACATTGCATAAATCATCATATAAATGCGCCGAGTCTAAATCTTTTATTCGACTCAAAATGCTAAACACGTGAAATAGAACAACACTTGCCATCCCATGAAACACCTGCAACACCGCCAAACAGAGTATTGCGTGGTGGTGATGCGCTATTATTACTGATCTCTCTCTCTCTCTCTCTCTCTCTCTCTCTCTCTCTCTCTCTCTCTCTCTCTCTCTTCTCTCTCTCTCTCTCTCTCTCTCTCTCTCTCTCTCTCTCTCTCTCCTTCTACCTACCTAACCTACGCTATATACTGCATCTCTCTCTCTCTCTCTCTCTCTCTCTCTCTCTCTCTCTCTCTCTCTCTCTCTCTCTCTCTCTCTCTCTCTCTCTCTCTCTCTCTCTCTCTCTCTCTCTCTCTCTCTCTCTCTCTCTCTCTCTCTCTCTCTCACACACAGGTCTTGCTCGCCAGTCCAAAAATGCATTGGTCCTACATCGGAGCCACTGGTATGTATAAGTTTGGTTTATTTTACAGCGTCTATAACATGTCTTCTTTCTCCCCTGTTTTCTGGTTTATCTTGCTTGCCTTACTTTTTTTTTGCCTTTTCTGTTACTATTATTTATCTTCTGTGTCCTTCTCTCCTTCCACATTTTAGATTCTTTATAGCTTGTCCTCATATATCTCTCTATACGTATTCGTACAAAATTCCATGACGTACACACACACACACCCACACCCACACCCACACACACACACACACACACAAACACACACACACACACCCACACACACCCACACACACATACACACCCAGTCCCACACACACACACACACACAGGTCTCAGCCACACCCACACCCACACCCAGTCCCACACACCCAGTCCCACACACCCACACCCGCACACCCACACCCACACACACACACCCACACCCACATACACACACACACACACATACATGAGGGACATAATCTACTCACACATCAATTTTTCACAGCTGCGGACAAGTGGTCAAGCATTTTCCCCTCGTGCATAGGCACCAGGCAGTCTCCCATCGCTCTGGACAGCTCTAGCAGCGTTCCCGGGACAGGTGTTGGTACACTCAGCTTCACGAACTATGACAAGCTGCCCACCAAAATGCCAATCAGAAATAATGGGCATACAGGTAAGGATGTCAAAATGCTTAGGTTAGTTCAGAAGGAGAATACGAAGCAAAAATAAAGGATATGAAGGAATTTAAGTTAAGAACATAAGAACATAAAGGCATGCGTTCACACTGAGCTTTTTTCGGCATTTTTGTAGACGGAGAAGTCGGTCTCTTGCGGGCTAGTGCGGAAATTACGTTCACACACGCAATTCGTTTCGGGAGACAAATCTTCTTCTTCTTCTTCTTGTGACCTTTTCTGCTTAGTATCGCCAAAGACACTCTACGTTGTAGTGTCTTTGGTATCGCTTTGTAGGTCGTCTGTCAAGCTCGTGCTGACGACCAGGATCGTCCCTGACTTCCCGTGCCTGACCTGCAGGGTTGACCTGCAGGGTCAGGGGTCACGTCGCGCTACAGGGGCTAGGGGCTAGGGGCTGGCTTGTGTGTATTTGGCGCGCGAAAGATAAGTTTTCGCGCATTTTATTATGAAGTAGTATTGATAGTATCATTTTTTCCTTGATATCATCTACTAAATCAAACCCCACGTCTAACCTAACATAATCTGATTTAAACTAACAACCGTTTCTGGCTGTAGCTAAAACGGAACATTTTCGGTATTATATGTATCGCCATTGGCATGGGAAATTGGGGAAATTGGGATTCAAATTAAGGATGAAAAGATCTGCGCACGATGATGTAAGTTAAATTTGTTAGTTTTTAGTGCCCAATACCGAAATTATACCAATAAGTGGGGTGATTAGGAAAGGGTGGTGCTGGCTTCTGCGTTTATTTGAATTTGGCGCGCGAAATTCTCGGTCGCTCGGTCGATAAAAGACCGATCGAGTGGTGTGTGATATTTGTTTAAACCTAGGGCGATCATGACACCAGTCCCAGACCCAGACCTCTTTTCCGTCTACAAAAATGGCGAAAAAAGATCAGTGTGAACCTGCCTTAAGGAAGCTACAAGAGGCCGCGAGACCTACACGTGGTAGTTCCTGTTACTTAACACTACCTACATCCACCTTTCATTACATCCATGAAATTATCTAGCCTCCTTTTAAAGCTCCCTATTGACTCCGCACTGACCACCTGACGACTGAGTCCACTCCAATCATTTACCACCCTATTTGTGAACCAGTTTTTCCCTAGTTGGTTGTAGAAGTTGGCTAGTAGGTTTATGCATACCTACTTTATTTTTTGCCGTATAAAATAATGATACTAGTCCTAAGATTCCTCTAGCTCTATAGCAACATTATGAATCGTTAGGATCGTTCACTTCTTTCCTTGGCTTCTTTTTTTTACATCTCTATGATTCAAGACTTTGGACATCAGAGTTTATTGACTTATTAGCTTAACTTGTTTTTGTATTAGCTGTCGTAGAGGAGTTCTAGCATCTTAAAATCTTTCAGGATCAACAAGTAATCAATCATGGCATACTTAAGTGCCACTATTACGTACCTCTACCTCGATTCTGATCATAACAAAAGAAAAAGTGAGATAGAATAACTCACAATACCCGAAGTACAGTCTTAACCACGATCTTGTTTAGCTTTAACCCCTTCACACCCAGATCTTTCCTTCGTATCGTATGTTTTCGAGTCATAAAATTACGAAAAGTAACTGAATATACCAAATCAGTTAGTGGGCAAGAATACTAAACAGGGCATATCTATAAAATATTGTTTATATTCACTAAAAATAGTCGAATCGTGCCTTAATCACAATGGAAATTACGTTCTGGGTCTCAAGGGGTTAAGGATCATCCCCACAACCTTATCCTTCCCTTTACTTTGCGCCCTACCCCTGCTCTTTACCCTTTTACTCCTTTACTCTTTACCCCTTACTCTGTACACCTCCGCAGCGCAAACCATGGTGGAGTCCAGTGCTGTGCCGTCCTTCAGTGGCACCGGCCTCGAGGACTACACCTTCCTGCAGTTCCACTTCCACTGGGGCAAGGACGACACCCTCGGCTCCGAACACACCATCAACGGCAAGAGGTGCACACACACACACACACACACACACACACACACACACACACACACACACACACACACACACACACACACACAAGAGAGAGAGGAGAGAGAGAGAGAGAGAGAGAGAGAGAGAGAGAGAGAGAGAGAGAGAGAGAGAGAGAGAGAGAGAGAGAGAGAAAAAAAGCAAGCCTCGTATTCATTTCTTATCTCCGGGTCTCCGTTTTCTTCCAGTCAGTGAATAATGATGCCAATTTTCCGGATGAAAAAGAGAGAGAGAGAGAGAGAGAGAGAGAGAGAGAGAGAGAGAGAGAGAGAGAGAGAGAGAGAGAGAGAGAGAGAGAGAGAGAGAGGAGAGAGAGAGAGAGAGAGAGAGAGAGAGAGAAAAAAAAGCGAGGAGGGATTAATGGTAGGAAACATACAGTAACACAGACAAAACAGAGTGAGAAAAAGAAACAGGCCTATTAAACATACAGTAACACACACAAAACAGAGTGAGAAAAAGAAACAGGGTTATTAACGCAGGTCCTAACGCTCTGATATAGATTCCCCGCCGAGATTCACCTGGTGCACTACAAGACCAGCTACGGCACGGTGGCGGAGGCTCTCAAGTTCGGCGACGGCGTGGCGGTGTTGGGCGTCATGCTGGAGGTCGCCGCCGCAGACAACCCGAAGCTGCAAAACGTCATCAACAGCCTGGCTAACATACACGTAGCTGGTAAGTCTCCAGCTCGTCCTTCCCCCAACCTCAGCTCGATAGGGGCAGGAGGCGACTTTAATTAACCCCTTCACGCCCAGATCTTTATTTTGCTATATGAAATCGTCTGTTATTAGCCATAAAACTACGATAAAGTAACTAAATAATCAAAATTAGCTAAAGGACAAGGATATTAAACAGGACATAGCTCTAAACCATTGCTTATATGCCCTAAAAAATCGTTACAATGGTACCCAAATTACAATGGAAATTACGTTGTGGGCCTCAAGGGGTTAATCTATCGCAGCCAGGACGCTCAACAATAGGAGACTAGCTAGCTAACCCAATACCCCGACACACCCTGCCAATCCGTGTACCAGATTTATGAATGGAAAGAGTGCAAGAGACGACAGCGGGAATTAAAGGTTAACCGCTTCACACCCATATCTTTCCTTTGCTATAAAAAAAATCTATGTTGTTAACTATAAAATTACGAAAAGTAGCTTAATATACCAAATTAGTTAGTGGACAAGGATACTAAACAGGTCATATCTATAAAATATTGCTTATAGTCACTAAAAATCGTCTAATGGTACCCAAATTACAATGGAAATTAAGTTCTGGGTCTCAAGGGGTTAAGGGTTAAAGGCTAATCATATCTAAATACACAGAGACGGAGAGTGAAGTTGTTCCATTCCCCCTAATGAACCTGCTGCCAACCAGCGAGGGGGTTGGGATTGAAAGCATCTTCCGCTACGAAGGCTCGCTCACCACACCGACCTGCAACGAAATCGTCATCTGGACCGTATTCAAGGACCCCATCGAGATATCACAAAAACAGGTATACGAACCATTCTTTGTTTCCTTCCTATCTTTACTTTATCAATAAACCCTATGTAATATATGCACTTTGATACTATGTCCCCTAATGTGCCTATATTATGGGTTTTTTTTGCTCTAGTTCTTAAAGTAATCGTCCAGACCCATTTTTTCAATGCATAATTACGTTGAATGTTCATTCAAAATACCTAATCCACAAAAAAATAATTCATTTCCACGCCTTATTTCCCTAAAAACATGACTTTTGTAAAAAGCGCGGGAAAAACAACAGCCCCCTTCCAGCCGTGGCGGGAAGCATGCTGGTGACGTCACTTGGGGAGGCTCCCAGCCCCGCGCTGATACAATAACGCGTAGACTCAGAAATAAATATAGTACTTGAAGAATTTTGGGTATTTCTGATATTTTTTTTTTGCGATATGGCATTTACTTGCATCCTGTATGGGTGCAACAAGAAGGCTGTGCCTTTCCAGAGAGCTTAGCACCCATTTCAAAGCTATACGGCGAAGATATATGTGTGCAGACGGGTGGAGCGGCGAGGAGTAGCGGGCTGTGTGCTCAGATTGTCTCGCTCAGCAAGACAATCTGCCACACACCGCCCGCTACTCCTCGCCGCTCCACCCGTCTGCACACATATATCTTCGCCGTATAGCTTTGAAATGGGTGCTAAGCTCTCTGGAAAGGCACAGCTTCTTGCTGCACCCATACAGGATGCAAGTATATGCCATATCGCAAAAAAAAAAAATCAGAAACACCCAAAATTCTTCAAGTACTTTATTCATTTCTGAGTCTACGCGTTATTGTATCAGCACGGGGCTGGGAGCCTCCCCAAGTGACGTCGCCGAGCCGTGGTCCGTCGTCTGCTGGTCGTCAGTTGTGTTTTGAGAGCTCGGAGAATTTACAGATTTTGAATGCGGATCATTTAAAAACGGGTGACTGGATGCAAAAAGTGACAACATATTGTTGATATACTCGATAATGGCTATATTATGACAGCATTAAATCAGGAATGATGAAATAGTCTGGACGACTACTTTAAGTTAACTCTTTGTCTTGTTGTTGTTGCTTTTTTTATATGTATGCCTCTGTGCGATAGTAAAATTACTATTATCATTATTATTATTATTATAAGGGAGAGGCCTAGGATTAAACAAAATATATAAAACCGTAACAAAAAGCCCACTAATTTGCCAGTCAGTAAAGCGGAGAGCAAAAGACTTGTAAGAGGAGTTGGCCAGTTTACGCGTGCTAATCTCGCTTCTCCTGATTTAAGTGGATATACCCTAGGGGCCTAGATCAATTGACTTTTAATAGATGGTCAGATAGATGGTCAGTTAATCTTGGATATACCATTGTGTTTGAATGTGTTTTGGGATGGTTTCTGAGTGTGTGTCGTGTTGAGTAAGGGGCGATCTGATAGAGTAAGGGGCGATCTGATAGAAGTTTGTAAGTGGATAAAGGGATCTAATAAAGGAGAGGTAGGAAAAGTTCTTACGGCTAGTAATCAGGGTAGAACAAGAAGTAACGGATTCAAGCTGGAAAAGCGTAATTTAAAAAAGAAATAGGGAAAAACTGGTTCACAAATAGGGTGGTAAATTATTAGAATGGACTCAGTAGACAGGTAGTTAGTGCGGAGTCATTAGAGAGCTTTAAAGGGAGGCTAGATAGATTCATGGATGGGGATGAAAGGTGGATGTAGGTAGAGTTAGGTAACAGGAACTACCACGTGTAGGTCTCACGGCCTCTTGTAGCTTCCTTATTTTCTCATGTTCTCATGTTCTTATGTCGTGTCTGTTTGTTCCTGGCAGCTCGCGGAATTCCGGAAGCTGGAGGACGAGTCGGGTCTGCCGCTGGTGGACAACTTCCGCCCTCTGCAGGACCTTGTGGGCCGCACGGTAAGGCCGGGACGCATATTCCCCAACTCTATGCGAGTATGTAGTTTCCGAGTAAAGACGCTTGGCTGTAGCTCCGAAACTAACAATAGGATTTTCTCGAATATAACTTCATTGTGATTCCCATACAAAGTTTCCGTAATTAGTCCAGGAAACCTAATCTACCCTATCCGTAACCTAACGTAACCTAACCTGACGTGTTCAAGAGTAAACGCCACATACTCTTCCAGAAAATGGGAATATGCGGCCGGGACGCATATTCCCGTAAATCCCGTTTTCTGGAACAGTATGTCGCGTTTACTTTGAGCATGTAAGGTTAGGTTACGTTAGGTTACGTTAGGTTACGGGTAGGTTAGATTAGGTTTCCTGGACATCACATGGTAACTTTGGGTGGGAATCACAATGAGGGTATTTTCGAGAAACTCCTATGGTTAGTTACGGAGCTACAGCCAAGCGTCTTCACTCGGAAACCACATACTTGCATAGAGTTGGGAAATATGCGGCCGGGACAGGGTGCCTATCAGGGGGGGAGGGCACAGATAGGGCTACCTAAAGCATAGGAGTCTGCAAGCATGTCTGGGATACGCTTTTGACCTAGCTTTATACATGTAATATAAGCATGATCATTGGTGTCACTTTAAAAATCCAGCCTGCGCCAACCAACGGGCGGAGGGCCAACCATCACGTCCCTCCAGATTAATAATAAATAGCCTACAGGCGTTATAGGCTTCAACGTTTAAAAAAAAAAAAAAAAAAAAATCCATAAATTCAATTTCGCGTAGAAATTTCGATTTCGCGATTTTCAATATTCCGTAAGTAACAATGTATCACTTGGTAAGGACAAGTCTCTGGATAAACTATTGAGAATTCCGCTGATCATATATAAAACTGAAGCAAAATTCAATACTGGAGGATATCAGATGTTCAATAACGATAACGATAGCCTAACCTTGACTACCTTTCCGCCCTCGATACCCAGGTGACAGAGATAAAGGCCTAGGCTACGAAAGCGGCGGCAGCTTTATCCAGAGGCGACGGCAGCCACAGCCATAAAGATAAGGTGGAACAGACGGTTTATGGAACTGTCGCGATGGGAATTCTCGCCGAAACACCAACCTAGAACTCTCGCTGACGTGGAAATGTTAACCTAACCTGGACATTGGGACCTAACTTAACCTAACTGATCTAGATATTGCTGGTATTTCATCCCTGAATGCAGAAACACGGGTAAAATCTGATTAAATGTATATATTGGGTTCTGTAATATCAAGAATTGGAACACTCGACGACGGCGGCGAGAGCTCCTATCGGCGACAGTTCCAGGTACCGAACAGATCCCCTCCTCCACCTGCCACGCCTGTCTCCTGAAGCTGCTGTAGGGTGACGACAGGGAACCCACTCCTGTTGTCACCACACCGACCCTGCTTCCCTCCCACGCCCCACCACAGCCAATGTAACCTTGTCAACCATAGCCCTGTCAACCATTACCCTGTCAATCATTACCCTGTCAACCATAACTGTCAACCATAGCCCTGTCAACCATTACCCTGTCAACCATTACCGTCAACCATTACCCTGTTAACCATTACCCTGTCAACCATTACCCTGTCAACCATACCCCTGTCAACCATTACCCTGTTAACCATTACCGTCAACCATTACCCTGTTAACCACTACTCTGTCAACCACTACTCTGTCAACCATTACCCTGCAACCATTACCCTGTCAACCCTAGCCCTGTCAACCCTAGCCCTGTCAACCCTAGCCCTGTCAACCCTAGCCCTGTCAACCC
>JACEEZ010013570.1:145000-155000 GCA_016584305.1 Chionoecetes opilio
GTGCGAAGCCTTGTCAAGTGTTCAGTAGCACCAGCCGCTTGTGTACTGTGGTGACAGGTGATGCTAGGGAAGGTTTAGCAAAGGCAGAGGTTTAGCGAGGTATAGCTACACCGTACACCCTCAAAAGGTAAGGACAAGACCAAGAAGAGTCAAGTACTATAAAAAAAAATTACATTAACCCCTTCACGCCCAGATCTTTCCTTTGCTATAAAATATTGTCTATTGTTAGCTATAAAATTGTGAAAAGTAACTTAATATATCAAGTTAGCTAGTGGACAAGGATACTAAACAGGTCATTATCTAAACAACAATATTAATTACATTCATTAAAATAGTCTATATGGTATACCCAAATTACAATGGTAAATACGTTCTGCGTCTCAAGGGGTTAAAAATAAAAAATAAAGTATTGGCAACTCATGTAACTTTTTAGAGTACATGTGTTCGTCCCTAACTAAGAACTTAGTTGTGTGGAATGTGAGGAATGCGTCGATGATGGACTCAAGGTATGAAGCTATATATAATTTGCAGCTAATGAAGACAAAAAACAAAGTAACTAATAATCTTCCCTTCACATCGCAATCTCGCTTCTGCAGCGGCGTCGGGGCCTCTCTGCTCTTCGTCAACATCTTACATATGTGAACCCTTACTCACGGTACCTATATCTCTTATAATACTAACACCTTATAGTTATAGTAATGCGAAGTGATCTGCTTGACAACGCGACGACTGACGTTTTAACCCCTGAGACCCAGAACGTAATTTTCATTGTAATTTGGGTACCATTAGAAGATTTTTAGTGAATATAAGCAATGTTTTATAAATATGACCTGTTTAGCTTAGTATCCTTGGCCACTAACTAATTTGGTTTATTTTGTTAGTTTTCGTAATTTTATGGCTCGACAACATACAATTTTTTATGGAATGAAAGTCTGGCTGAAGGTGAAGATAAGGGCGAAGAGGTGTTTGGGTGTTAATAGTGGTTGTGGGGGTGTAATATTGAGGGGTAAGAGGAAGATTTGTTGGGTAAAGTGGTTGTGGAGGGTGAAGGGGTTGAAGGGATTAAAAGGGGGAAAGAGGTGTGTATGGGGTGTCTAATATGGTTGTGGAGGGGTGGTAAGGTGTGAAGGGTTAAAAGGAAGAGGTGTTTTGGCGAGGTTAATCGGGTTGTGGAGGGGTGGTAAGGGGTGAAGGGGTTAAAAGGGGGGAAGAGGTGGTGTTGGGGTGTTAATAGTGGTTGTGGAGGGGTGGTAAGGGGTATTGAGGGGTTAAGGGGGGAAGAGGTGGTGTTGGGGGTGTTAATAGTGGTAAATAGGGGTTGTGGAGGGGAGGAAAGGAGGGGGTGGTAAGGGGTGTTGGGGGGCTAACGTATGGGCCAAAACGCTAGTCATGGCACGCAAAACACTCCCTTTTCGAGTGGTTGGAGGGCGGCAGACTCTACTTAGCTTTCTTTTACATCTAGTACATTTTAACATAGAAGCAAAAAAAAAAACAAGGGATATAAAATAAAATATAATAAAATAGAAAAAATAATCAATTAATTAAAAAAAACCTGCACGAGGGTTCTGTCCTGTTCGAAGCAGCTCCAGTGTGGGCGTGAGTACGAGTCACTTCAAACTGTATCGCAGCGAGACACAAGGCTCGAAAACACTGTCTCGAGCTTGGAGGAAGTATGAGTTAGCCCGCCAACACTTACCACCCCCTCCTTTTCTCCCCTCCACAACCCCTATTTACCACTATTAACACCCCAACACCACCTAGATAACTTTTTTTTTTAACAATTGTTTAGTTTGGAGGCTGAGGGCGACGCGAGGTGAGGCGCCGGCAGTCACGTAGTGTTTATAGTCTGTTTCTTTAACGAGGCGAAAATTCCATTCTATCAAAAGGTCTCATGCTTAAAATGATGCCTATGTTTACCTGATAACTATGTTAACTATAATAAAAAAACTCTTTTAAAATTTTAGTTTAGAACTGAGGACCAGGTGGCCCGGCAGTCACATTTTTCGTCTTAACAGCAAGTTCAATTTTTGTCCATGTTAAAACATGATGCTAGTTATGTAGTAAAACTCTTAAATAAACACGGCGACGTTTGAAGACACACTACCTGAGCCGCCGTGAGTGCATGCAATCCGTGACACATGAAGGGTCGGTGGCTGCAGCCAGCGGTGTAAAACGATGAGGGGGCGAAGGTGATGGGTAGTCTAAACTTGGCCTGTAAGACAGTGACACCGCGATGCAGCTGCACAGTACACTTAGCCGCGAGTAGGCAGTGGGCAGTCTAGCCATGAACGGTGCGAAATATTGTTCGTGGCTGTCTGAGTCACATCGGGATCAAACGGGTCTGAGAACGCCAACGGGAGGTCTAACTTTGGCTCTGTACAGGAAACCCGACACTCATCGAAGTATGAGGTTATGGAAAGTTACAGTGGGTGTTTAGCCACGGGGGAAAATAAGGGACAACTTTGGAAGAAGGTCTTCACCCCTATCGGTTAGCTTCCCCTATAGCCCCAATGACTGGGGAACCTGCAGAAATATGGGGTTTTTGAGTAGTGGGAGTAAAAACAGGGTAGGCTCTAAGAAATATCAAATACTTTGTGAAAAATCCCTCACCTATCTTTTCTCATCCACAAGCCAACAACCTAACTTAAACCGACAAAGTATAGTAACCTCCTAACTAACCTTAACCACAAAGTATACCTAACCCTAACCTAACCTTAACCACAAAGTATACCTAACCTTACCTTAACCACAAAGTATACCTAACCTTAACCACAAAGTATACCTAACCTAACCTTAACCACAAAGTATACCTAACCTAACCTAACCTAACTGGACTTAGAATTTTTTGAGGCACCTCATATTTCATAGCGGCCGTGTGGGTTAACCAAGGCTGAGCGCACGCTGGAACCTTTACAGATGTGAAGTACAATAAGCATACAATACAGTGCGGTAGTTCATTTCAGTCAAGCCGGAAGGATGAGTTCCAAAGTATTTCCGGCATAAGTGTTTGTGAATGTGATATAATGCGTGACCATGTATACATAGCATTAATAGTGTCATCCACAGGACGAGTGTCACCATCAGGGAAAGACCCGTCACCAGGAGAGGGCGGCTGGGGCTACGGAGAGGATAATGGTGAGTGGATGGCGCCAAGTTCTTTCCCATCTGGCATTGTATTCATACCATTGTAGTCTTTTAAACTGAAAAAACCTTAAGAATGTGATTTGACAACTTCATTCCCTATAAGTTATACAGGCTCTGACAATATTCAGAACGCGACTCATTGCTTGCTTCTCACATGACACTCAAATGGCCCACGACACCTGCTTTAACAATCCGTTCCTTCCCTCACCGTTTCACTCTTCTCTATAACCCCTATCCTTTTTATGTCTTGCCATAGTGCCAGATGACCTCTGATGTCTTGGCACATTTCCCCCTTTTTGGCATTAAATCAGTCAATCATACATCACAGTTAAGTCATTTAGAGTTCAGTAAAAGGTATGTTTCAAGTCATTTAAGAGTTCAGCAAAGTGCCGTACAGTTATATTTTGTAAGATTACTGAGACTTCCCCCCCCCCCCCCCCCCCTACAGGACCCAACACTTGGCATGACGCCTTCCCCACGTGCGGGGGCAACCGCCAATCCCCCGTGTCTCTGATCAGCAGCGAGGCCACCCCAGACTTCCACTTGAAACCCCTCCAGTTTCATGACTACGACGATGTGCCTACGAGTGCGATGCTCACCAACTCAGGCCACGCGGGTAGGTGGTATAGCCTGCGCAGTGGCATTATCTTTTTACCTATTATGGTGCTTGCATTCCACACTTGTTTTGTTTTTACATTGAAACCTATAGCGCCAGTAGGCTATTTATCATATGGAGGGACTTGATGATGGTTGGCCCTCCGCCCGTTGGTTGGCGCAGAATGGATTTTTATAGTGACACCTGTGATGTTATAGCTGAAGGTCTGTATTATTAGTCTTTTCCACATTTTTTCCCTATTGCTTTCCTTAAGAGAAAAGCACGGGCTAATTAGAAAGCCCCTCAGTGTTCGGTATTTATACATGTTAACGTGGGGGAGGGGAGGGAGGGTACGAGGAGACAAGGGCAGCGAGCGTAAGTAAAGGACATTAACAGAGTACCAATAGACAATAGTTCTTAGTTACTTTGGACATTAATACTTCCCGTTCTGTTCTAGTTCAGGTCAGCATGAACGTCCAGGCGTCAGTGAGTGGCGGCGCCCTGACCGACGAGTACATCTTTGAACAGTTTCATTTCCACTGGGGCGCCACGGACACTCGCGGCTCCGAGCATACCATAGATAACGTCAGGTACGTACGTAACTACACGCTGGGACAACACTGTATTTATTGTTGAAGAAAACCTTGCGTCTCTCTCTCTGTCTCCACACACATTCACCCCTTTCTTCATATTTCTATACAGTGGCATCAACCTTCCACCTACATTATTTTTATTTCGCTTTAGACTCTTCTGAAAGATATGCTCAGGTATATGATTGAAATGAACTCAGTCGTCAGGTGGTCAGTGCGAAGTCAATTGGGAGCTTTAAAAGGAGGCTGGATTAATTCATGGATGGGGATCAAAGGTGGATGTAGGTAGTGTTAAGTAGCCAACTACCACGTGTAGGTCTCGCGGCCTCTTGTAGCTTCCTTATTTTCTTATGTTATGTTCTTATGCACTCTTCCAGGTTTCCCGCGGAGCTCCACATGGTACACTACCGGCAGAGCTACGGGAGCTGGGAGGAGGCGCTTAAGCATGCTGACGGCGTGGCTGTACTAAGCATCATGTTGGAGCTGTCCCAGACAGATAACCCCTATCTGCACTCCATTGTCAACGGCCTCAAGGAAGTGTCCATGCCTCGTAAGGAAAACGTAGCAACCCGGTTAAGACAGACTAATAGTAACTGCAACGAAATTAGTTTTATAGTATTTGCTGCCTTATTCAACCCCTTCACGCCCAGATCTTTCCTTTGCTATAAAAAAAATCGTATGTTGTCGAACCATAAAATTACGAAAAGTAACTGAATATACCAAATTAGTTAGTCGACAAGGATTCTAAATAGGGTTATCATAGATAACAGTAGAACTGGATGAGACACTCCGCAACTACGCGCGCTGGACGCTGCAGTACTGGCCCATGGTCAGTCTGCTGGCCCATTCACTTGCTGCATATGACTATCATATAGACTTGTTTATCAGTATATATGATACACTGTAATCTTCGTAAATGTTTGTTCTATAATATTATCAAATAAAAAACTGTAAAACACACTAAAGAAATGGCATTACGAGACTGAAGAAATATGCATTAACTTAATATTCACTTCAACTCTTCGCCATTTAAAACTTTGAGAGTCGACTTTTATCATGAAGGGTATCAATAGAAGCGCAATTTTATTAGCTTTCCATTGATGTATTTCGTTTTCTGATAAATGAATTACCACCATGCATAAATTAGCGTTAACTAAATAAATAAAATCATCAATCGGGTAATTTTCCCGATTGATGTTATTTATTTACTTTTATATTTAGTATTCTGATAAATGAATTAGCACCATGTATAAATTAGCGTTAACTGAATAAATAACCTCATCAATCGGGAAAATTACCAGATTGATGATTTTATTTATTTATTTAACGCTAATTTATGCATGGTTCTAATTTATTTATCAGAAAACTAAATATATCAATGGAAAGCTAATAAAATTGCACTTCTATTCATACCCTTCATGATAAAAGTTGATTCGCAAGTTTTAAATGGCGGAGAGTTGAAGTGAATATTAAGTTCATGCATATTTCTTCAGTCTCGTAATGGCATTTCTTTAGCGTGTTTTTCTATTTTTTATTCGATAATATTATAGAACAAACATTTACGAAGATTACAGTATATCATATATACTGATAAACCAGTCTATATGATAGTCATGTGCAGCAAGTGAATGGGCCCGCAGACTGACCATGGGGCCAGTCGTCTAATATGGTAGCCAAATCGTCTAATATGGTAGCCAAATTACAATGGAAATTACGTTCTGGGCCTCAATGGGATAAAAACCGCATACTGGCCACTGGCCACTACAATAGAGTATACAAGTGCTTGTGGGCCCTTCGGACCCATGTATTGATGTTTATAGTAGTAGTATATATTAGACAACATGTGATTGCAAACTCCAATCGTGTTGTTGCTGTCGTTGGTCACTGGTCAAAGTGCCTCGGGGTAGACCACGTTCCGTGTGATTCCAACCCTTTGTGTTCAGTGTGATTCGGACTGATTCCAACACGCACTCTCACTCACACACGCGCACAAACTTCCATGAGTCTACTGAGTTTGTGGAATGCGGCAAGACATTACCGCAGAGTTTTTCCTGTAATCTAATACCCTAGTGTTTTTAACCAAAACTCACTTTCAAAATTATGCAATCGACATGGGACCAAGCCGCTTACCACCGAAGATTTATTTGCGACTTTTGGAGCCTACTCTCATCAAAATTGAATTTACAGTTTCGGCTACCCAAAACAGACAGACAGACAGACAGACACACACACACACGGCTACTCCTATAATATATTAGAAAAGTGCTTGTGGGCCCTTCGGACCCATGTATTGATGTTTGTAGTAGTAGCATATATTAGACAATATGTGATTGCAAACTCCAATCGTGTTGTTGCTGTCGTTGGCCACTGGTCAAACTGCCTCGGGGTAGACTACGTTCCGTGTGATTCCAACCCTTTGTGTTCCGTGTGATTCTAACCACACACACACACACACACGCACACAAACTTCCATGAGTCTACTGAGTTTGTGGAATGCGGCAAGACTTTACCGCAGAGTTTTTCCTGTAATCTAATTCTCCTAAAGTGTTTTTAGACCAAAACCCCGCAGCCGCTTACCACCTACGATTTATTTGCGATTTTTTGAGCCATCTAAATTGAATTTACAGTTTCGGCTACCCAAAAAACACACACACGTACACACACACACGTACATACACACGTACATACACACGTACGCACACACACGTACGCACACACACGTACGCACACACACGTACACACACACACGTACACACACACACACACACACACACACACACACGTACGTACGTACGTACGTACGTACGTACGTACGGCTACTCCTATAGTATATTAGATGTATGTTTTGTAGATGAGTCGGTCTACATCAGCCCCTTGGCCCTAGAAGATATCCTGCCCAAGAACGTCGAAGACTATTTCTCATACCAAGGTTCGCTCACCACCCCGTCCTGCGACGAGGTGGTGACATGGACGGTCTTGAAGGACACCACCCCCATCTCCAGCTACCAGGTGATTGCATTGACTCGTTGATAGAAGTTTGTTCGCATAAGTCGAGGGGTTTCGCTAGCATATCAATTATATACCAGTGCCATATGACCTCTGATGTCTGGCACATTCATCTTTTTTGGCATTAAATCTAGCAATCGATCAATCCTATACCTCAACACACCTAAATAATCTTTACTGGATCACTATACTGTTTTTTTTTAAAGAGGTGAAAAATCCTGACCCCTTGCTGCTTACTGACTGATATTTGATGACAGGAGAAGGGAATACTACGGTTCTTCTTAATTTCAGCTGTATTTTATCATAGTTAACCATATTATCAGCTAGACATAGGCATCATTTTAAGCATGAAACTTTAAAATAGAATGGAATTTTCGCATCGTTAAAAAAAATAACTATAAAATGCCCCAATAGCTTCATGGAAAATTACTCCTTCGTAAAAAATAACTATGAAAAATAACTTAATCATTAAAAATAACTTCATTAAAAATAACTTCGTCATGAAAAATTAACTCTTAAATTTTTTTTTTTTATAAGTATTACTTCGCCCCTCTCCACTCACCCACTACCCTCCGCAGCTGAGTCAATTCCGGCAGCTGAATGCAATGGACGGCACTGCTTTACAGGACAACTTCCGAACCCTGCAGCCGCTCAACGGACGTCAGGTGCGTATTAACCCCTTCACACCCAGATTTTTCCTTTGCTATAAAAAATGTGTTTGTTGTCGACCCATCAAATTACGAAAAGTAACTGAATATACCAAATTAGTTCGTCGATAAGGATACTAAACAGGTCATATGTATAAAATATTGCTTATATTCACTAAAAACCGTCTAATGGTACCCAAATTACAATGGAAATTACGTTTTGGGTCTCAAGGGGTTAAGGGCAGAGGCGAAGTCCATGTGGAGATTGAGATCTAGGAGGGAGGGGTGAAGTCCATAACGAGCACACTAAAGGCCGGTTCCCACCATCCCGCTTGTACGGCCGCCGTACAACAACAATGACGTCACCATCACCGCTTGAGTGGTATTTGTGGTAACTGGTAGACTTTGTTGTGACGTCATTGTTGTTGTACGGCGGCCGTACAAGCGGGATAGTGGGAACCGGCCTTAACTAACAACCCATGAAGCATGTTGTACTGTTTGTCATCTTGTGAAGGATACTTAATAATTTTAGTAAATATAATCTCTTAACCCCTTGAGACCCAAAACTTAATTTCCATCGCAATTTGGGTACCATTAGACAATTTTTAGTGAATATAAGCAATATTTTATGGATATGACTTCCTTACTATCCTTGTCGACTAACTAATTTGGTATATTCAGCTACTTTTTGTAATCTTATGGTTCTACAACATACATTTTTTTATAGCGAAGGAAAGATTTGGGAGTGAAGGGGTTAAACGTCTTAATCATCCTGTGCTAGCGTGATTGTTCTTCTTCAGATATAACATTCACCCCCTAGCTAGTATACTACTAAGTATCACTAAGACACTGAACTATGCCCCATTGCCCCAAGCAGACTCTGACCTTGTTTCCTTCGCAGGTGTCTTCTCCATGGCTGCAGAAGTCACACCACCATCACCACCACACGCATCCGAAACGACCGTTCGTGTATCCCGATTACTAGAGATCGGGAAAATATGTGAATATATAAAAAATATTTGTTCACATAAGTGCTTTTTGCAAAATAAAAAACTAAATTATGATTTTTGCTAGAGATTACCTAAAATGGCCTAAATAACAACATTTTTATCCAATCTCTGCAAGTGATAACTTAATGTCCTGTCTGTCCACTGATGGGTCAGACTGACAGCGGTATTTCAGTCTTCTGATTTATGTCTTAATTATTATAAATGAGTTCAAAGTTAACAGATTTTGGTGAATGATGTCAGGGGTAACGAGTATATACCGTGCACTGCAGCACTGACATTAAAGAATATGTTCCGCTTTATGTACCTACTAGCCGCAAAGCCGCCTCCGGGCGGCCTTTTTGGCTAGCTACTGCGGAGGGCTATTGATGGGCCTTCAGCCCAACACCTGTGTTTGGTGGGACTTCGGCCCACCAAACACAGACTCTCCAGATAGCTCCTAACTTTCCTGAAATCATGGATGTAGAAATGTATGTATTAACGCCAACCCATTCACATCATAGCCCCTTCTAACTTTCCTGAAAGCAAAGCCGCCCTCCGGGCGGACTTTTTGGCTAGCTCCTGCGGAGGGCTATTGGTGGGCCTTCGGCCCACCAAACACAGACTCTCCAGATAGACCCATTACCCACCACCTCGGCCCACCAAACACAGACTCTCCAGATAGCCCCTTCTAACTTTCCTGAAATGTATGTATTCCCCCCACCCATTCACTCACCCATTACCAGTGGCGTACCCAGAAAATTTAAAAGGGGGGGCCAAATATATATATATATATGTATAGGTATATGTATAGGTATATAATATAGGTATATAATATATGTAGTATAATATATATGTAATATCACCTATATGTAATATCACCTATATGTAATATCACCTATATGTAATATCACCTATACGTAATATCACCTATACGTAATATCACCTATACGTAATATCACCTATATGTAATATCACCGTATGGTAAATCACCTATGTAAATCACTATACGTAATCAACCTATAGTAACTA